>BDCZ01000809.1:4184-18722 GCA_001662365.1 Chlamydomonas applanata
TTGAGGTTCAGAAATGGGGAAGGGAGGAGGGAGGAGGCGGCCTGGGGAGGGGGGCATGATGGGACCAGCGGGTGTTGAGAGTAAGATGCAATGGCTACAGTCAAGGCAGGGCACGGCTGCATTCACCATCGCGCAAGCAGGCGGGCGGGGGAGCAAGCGCAGGCCAGCAGGAGAAGGAGCACAGGCAGGCACGTGCACAGGCAGGTACACAGGCGGGGGCACAGGCAGCCGTGCAGGCAGGTGCAGGCAGGTGCAGGCAGGCAGATGCAGGCAGGTCACAACCGGGCACCAAGGCAGGCGCAGGCAGGCAGGTGCGCAGGCAGGTGCAGGTGGGTGCAGGCAGGTACACAGGCGGGGGCACAGGCAGGCGCGCAGGCAGGTGCAGACAGGCAGGTGCAGGCAGGCGCAGGCAGAAAGGTGCATACCTGGATGTCTGCCCACAGGATGAGGGCTGCCGCCAGCAGCTTATCCTCAGTCTCGAAGGGCAGGCAGCCGCACATGACCTCGTGCACTAGGCACCCCACCTGGCATGCGGCATGCGGCAGCATACACGCAGCACGATGAATAGCAGTGCCTATGTAACATGACATGCAGCCCTGCCTCACGGCAGGCATGCATGTGCCATGGCGGGCAGGCACTGCTCACGCATGCGCAGAGCAGGACAGCAAGCTGCAGGACACAGGTCTCGCGTGGCTTGTGCTTCCCAACCACTGATCCCTTGAACGCTTAAAAAAAAACAGCCTCCCAAAGCCTCGATCCACCTCACAAGACGGTATGTCCTTTGCTCCTTCGGCTTGCGCACTCCCAGGCGCTATATACAGATACGGTATTGATATGTACGCAAAACAATACAGTATATATATCTACATATCATTCTATGCATCTCTCTCTATATGTATACATGGCTTGGCCTCAACTGACCCACCTGCCAGATGTCCACTTTTTCATCATAGCTGTCCTGCCACTCCCACGGGTTGTGTGGCACCATAATGGAGCGATCCGCGGGCGCGACACTCGCCCCTGCCACCATGCGCCCAAACAGGCCACCCAGCCCCAGCGCCAGCATCCCGCCGCCGCCCTCGTCACCGGCCCCGCCCCCGGGCCCACCCGCCGTCGCGCGCTCCTTCCCCGAAACCGGACGGCTCTTCGCGGTAACCGATTGCTCCCTGCCAGCCACAGGCCGCGCCGTGCCCTCGTCGTCTGACTCGTCCGCCATGCCCAGCAACGCAGTGAACGACTTGGTCAGCTTGCTCATCAAGCCGGGGGCGCCCCCGTCCCTGTTGCCTGTCGGGGACATGAGGCCGTCGAGGTCCTGATGAGTCCCCGCCCGGGAGACGCGTGCGGGGCCCCCGCCGCCCGCCCGGCCCGATGCAGAGGGTGACAGCGGCTGCGTGCCTGCACGGGATACATCTCGTGGGCTGTCAGCACTGCCCAGACTCTCAACAGACGCCTGCCGGCGACGCCGCCGCTGGTGCGCAGCCCCCGGGCTGAGCAGCCCGCCATCGCCATCCACAAGAGACTTCATGCGCTCCTCCTCGTCCTGCGGCCGCGGTTCCCGCAGAACCAGCAGTACAGGTGTAAAGCAGCACAGGCAGTACAGGTGATGTGCAGTGCAGGTCAAGGGCAGACGGTACACGCAGGGCCTTGTCGGGCGTACGCGTTGGGAGCAGGGCATGCGCGCGTGTGCAGCCCCCCCCAACCCATCTCAACTCCCCACCCCAATTCAACTCCCCCGCAGAGCGCACACCAACCCCACAGCCCCCCCTCCCCCCTCTCTTATCCACCCAGCCCCAACACACCTTCATCGCGAGCATCTCGGGCGCCATATAGTCCAGGAAGTTGGTGCGGTCGGTGGGTGTGTCGTGCTTCAGGTCCACGAGGGACATGAAGTGCCCGATGCGCAGCTTGTCATCGCGGCCAAACATGATGTTCTCGGGGTACAGCGCGCTGTGGGGGATGAAAACAAAGGTCAGAACAAGGATCAAAACAAGAAACAACGGTTGGTAACTGTTACTAACAGTGTTGATTGGGCGTTGCTCGTGTTCTGCTGCTCTTAGTGTGTGCGAGTGGAAGGAACCACAGGGGCGGACACCACGAGAAGAGCATGAACACAAGGAGTGTGCTGCAGGTGCAGGCAGCTGGCCGGCACGACTACCATTACTACTATTAATCACTGAATAGAAAGCAGTCAGGAAGTAATAACCATCTGTAATCATTGTCAGGGTTAGGAGTGCCACAACGAGCTGCAGGTTGTGAACTAGTGAATGTAATGCATGCCAGTGGCAAGGGTAGCCGAAGGGCCATCCAAGCCAAGGCGAAGCCAAACCATTCATGCACGCACCGGTGCATGATGCGTTGGCCATGCAGGTACATGAGCAGGGACAACAGCGGCTTGACCACGTGTAGTGCCATGAACTGCTCAGTGTACCGCTCGGGGTGCGACATGGAGTCCTGTGGGCGGCAGTATGACGGGTCGCACAGCAGGCAGTTGGACAGACAACAGACAGTTGGACTTAAAATTCAACACGCAGTCAGGCAGGCTGTACCACATGGGTCAGGGTCAGGGTCAGGGTCTTCGTGAGGCCATATCACAAGCCCCCCCAGCCCCCGTTTGTCCGTTTGTAAGGCCACCAGATTGTGTCCCCTGGCCTGCCTTCAGCCCCCCAACCCCCAACCCCCCAACCCCCCTGCCTCAACTCATCATCACTACTTCTCATCACACCATCACACGCAATCATTTCTCATAGTTGTTACCCGTACCGCCCACCGTACCTGCTGTACGTCTCCCTTGCTCGCGTACTCCTCCACAACATACATGTTCCCTTCATCTTCCCACGTGCCCATGATCTTGGTCAGATTCTCGTGAGTGAGTGTCTGACCAAACATGAGCGCGCGCCGCACGCAGCGCTCGTCTGACATGAGCATCTTGTCCCGCTCGTACTGCTTCAGGATGAAGTGCTCGCCCGTCTTCTTCGCGCACGCAAAGAACGCCGCCATGTGCTTGCCTGCGGTACGGTGTGGCGGCAGTACGGCGGTACGGTGACGGCATGCGGTGCGGTACAGGGACGTTACGGTGGCAGCGATGCAGCAGCGGCACGCATCCTCACAGCGCACAACTGAGAGCCTGCCCTATTTTCTGCTCCCCCCTCCCGCCCTCCACACACACATGCACAGATTGCACACCGGTTCCCCACAACCCTTCACCCTCTCACCCCTGTGCCTGTGCAGCCCCCCATCCCCAGCCTCCATTCCACACATCCCTCCTGCCCACCCACCGACCCTGCCCAGGCCCACATCTAAGCACATGAGCTTGACACCCGCCCTGCCCAGGCTCTGCGCGCCCACCCACCTCTATAGTACATGAAGTTGATGGGTTTGAAGTCATCAATGGATGTGAACCACAAAGGCTCCTCTTCCGCCAGCTCCTCCTGCTCCTCCTCGTACTCCTTGCCAGTAAGCAGTGCCAGAGCCTGTGCAGCAGCCGAGTTGCGAGGTGTAGAATTTAAGGGGTGGGTGTAAAGTTCAGCCAGCACCTGCAACTGCCGGTGAGGCAGCTAACTGACCTGACCCTGCATGGCTAAAATGCACTGTGCACGGTAACCTATATGCAACTTGCTCTGTATCTGCTGTATTGCTCTGCATCTGTGTATCCTGTGTATCAATTGTATGCACTGTGCGTAGTACAATCATATCTCGCCAGGACGCACACACGTTGCTAATCCTGTCTGACGGCAGGCGTCTATGTGCCATGATGGGCGTACGATGTAACCAACACACACCCGCACACACACGCGCGCGCACCCGCTGGCCGAACATGTCGATCATGGAGGCCCGCCGGCTCTTGCCTGACTGTGACACGGTCGAGTCAGCGGCGCCAAACAGGGAGGCTCGGCGGGAGCGAGATGTACCGCCCACAGACTGCGCACACAACGGTTCAGTATGTCGGTGATAAGCTTCCAACATGTCGGGTGCTCAGCGTGCAGGGCCCAGCGTACAGGGTTCAACGTCAAAGGTGTGAGGGGGCTAGCTGCGAAAAGCCCTGTAATGATGATGATTCTGCATGATGGTTTTGCATGATGTTGGTGGTTTTGCATGATGATGGTGGTGATTCTGCATGATGTGAGGGTCCACTGCGACAGGTGCCGGCATGTTCATGTGCCGTGTGCAGGGTTTCATTTTGTACACAAACTTGTTCCCCAGCGAGGTTGCCATGACGCAGCTGTCGCCCGCCGCACTCTCTACACACGCACCAGCCCCGTACTGCTTGTACTGCCTGTACCGCCTTGTACGGCCTGTACCGCCACCCACCTTGGCATCATCGTTGGCGGTAGACTGGCGGAAAAAATCGATGAATGAGGAGCGCCGGCTCTTGGCGCTGCGCTGCGCCCCGCTCGCAGACACCCCATCCCACTGCGGCGCCGCCGCCCCTCCGGACCCCACCCCCCCACCAACCCAGTCGCCGTCATGCTGCTCTCCGGCCCCCTCGCCACCCCCGCCCCCGATGCCCAGCATGTTCATAAACGACGAGCGCCGGGACTTGGCGCGTGGGGCGACAGGCTGCGGGTCGAGGGCCCCACCATCCCCAGCTGCGTCAGTGCCAGCGCCACCCCAGCTGCGGCCCACCATGCCAGACACCAAGTCTAGAGACCGCCGCACCAGGCCGACCCGCCCATGGCCAGCCCCCGCTGCCAGTGCCAGCTCAGCATCAGGGTGTCCATCCTGGGACCGGCTGGGCGCATCACGCTCCGAAAACGTGACTGACACGCCCTTGTTTAAAGCCCGAGCGGACCGCCCAGGAGTACCGCTTGCTCCCACCTCCACGTCCTGCCCTTCACCACCTGCATGGCCCGTGAAAAAGTCTCGGATCGCCTGCATGGAGGAGCGGCGAGGCCGGGCGCCACTGCCGCCGCCGCCATGAGCTGCACGCGGCCCGTCGCCGGGCGCCTCGCCGTCCGGCGGGTGTGGGACGTACTGCAGCGTACCGCCGTACTGCTCGGCGTCCACGTCAGACACGTGTGGGATGTACTGTATACTGCTTTGGTCAGGAGACACCAGCTTGACCCGCGCCTCATGGAACGACTCGTTTGGCTGGCTTACGGGGGGCCCGTCTGCGGCCCCGCCCTCCGCCCCGCTGTCGAGCTCTGCCCGGGAACGCACAACCATGCTTCCTGGCCTGCTTCCCGCCTTGCTCCCTGACCTGCTCCCCCCCTCCTGCGCCAGGAGCAGCTGCTTGCTGGGCTTTCGGCGGATGCTGCTGCGCAGCCGCCTGCCGCTGCTGGTTTCAAAGGGGGAGCCCGCCCCGCGTGCGGACGGCGACGCGTCCCCTGCCCCGCTTAAGTGCTCACACGTTCGCTCCTGCTGATGGTACCTGCAAGCAGCCAGCAGCACAGCCGCAGCAACCAGGGCTTGCACGTTGCAGACACAAAACTGCGAGCAACAGACTGTGCTGAGGCTCGAACACCAAGTGAAAAGGCGTGGCCTGCAAGGCCCCGCACAACACACGGCTTGGTCGAACGCAGCGTCAAACCTAAGCAACCACCCTCTGCTACAGTGCGCTGCAGTCGGCTACGGCTGCCCTATAATGGGCAGTGCAACGGCTTAGTGCCACGCAGGGCACCGTAAGCAGAACAGCAGGTGCATGTGGCTGTACGTACGCGTGTCACATGCATTGGTGCGCAGGCAAGCCGGTGGTTGGCATGTGTCATGCGACTCACGTTAACGCTCTTAACACAGCCCCCTGCCGCATGGCTACCACCCAGATGGACAAGTATGCGCACAGCTCCGCTGCTCTAGCCAGGTCCCAGCCCCCCATGCAGTGCAACCATGTGGTAGCATGGTGTATTGCGACATGCCAAGCGCGCGACATACGCGATGCACATTAAAGAGCCTGAGCATGGGTACCGGCGTCAACATGCTCGTGCTATCACCAAGCTGCTTAACCACGATGCCCTGCCAGATTCCATAGGCGCACCATTCAGGGCCTGGGTCCTCCACTGCCGATGCTCCATAGCCCTCTGCAGACCAAACGGCATCGTCCGATACGTCCACAGTTTTGCCAGGAGGGTTCTCCATCTGTTCGCCTACTGCCCTGGCGAGACTGGTGCCGAGAATTTATCCATCATCACGCTAGCTCCTTTGCAGAGCCCGCTAACTCTGACGCAGACAACAACGAAGTGCGAAGTCGCAGTCAGCACGGGCATGCAGAACGCGCTCAGCTTAGCCCTTGGTTAATCCAAGCACCCCTCAAGCCAGGCTGTGGTGCAAGCTGCAAGTTGTGCCAGTCATTCGCAGGCCAACGATACACCCCAAGGGCCTGGTAGGCTGCAGGTTATAATGTTAGCATGCCGGCATCCATATACGTTTACCAGCTGACCCTTCCATGCTGTGCTCCATGTCCGTGAACTGGTCCGTTGCGCACCTACTGTGACGCCTTTGCCAATAAAGCAGTTGTGCAGCCTCAGCCTATCCCCAGGGCCGCGTGACAACAAAGGATGTGAAAAGTTCTTACGGCCTCAATGCAATGGAAGCAAGAATAAATCACGTGTATATATACCAAAGCCGAAACCGTGTCTCCTCTGCACGAATACGCGCGTGTTTGAGGGCAGTACACAGGTGGTTTGTGGCAGTTTGGACAAGCACACAGCCACGGACGGCTTTGAACATTGTAACAGATCAACTGAATGCCGCTTGCTTCATCTCAGCTGACCCATAGTAAACCTTGATGTGCATGCTGTGCAAGCCCTCTGATATCCCATCTGCTTTGAACACAGTATGCATGTTGGTAGGGCCTTCAGTCTTGGGATGCGCGGTCTGCTGCGCCATGCCATGTGTGCAGTGACTGCTGCTCATTTACTTTCATGTTTCAAGCTCACATGTCACATTCATGATCTCACCACTCGATGATGGGTAAAGGGTAAAGGGTTCAGCCACGCTCAGGAAAGAGCTGGGCGCTGGTCCATCGAAGCTGCTTACAGCAGCTAGTCATCAAACAATGTGGCATACCAACCGGCATAACAGAAGAGCTCAGGGCTTAATCAGAATAATCACTATCCTGACCCCGTCCTTCGTTACATCTGCTCGTTCACCTGCCTTATATGCCTGCCTCACCTGCCGTCCCTACGCCCCTTGCTTCCCCCTTGCGTGCTGTGTGCCTGGGCCGCCTCACTCTAGGCGCCTGTATCTCCCACATGCAAACCTCGGCTTCAAGGCGGCTGCACCTCTGCCCTATGCCGCTGCGGCTCATCGGTGCCGCCTGTAGTCCCGACCATCCCATCGCTCAAACACATTGTTCCCAACCGCGTGCACCCCCCCTGTGATAATGTTGTACCCTGGATTTTGTGCAGCCGGGTGCCCTGCTCGGGGGCCCGTGCGCGCGGCCACAGAATCGCCCGGCCGCCCCCGCGGCTCAAAGTCTGCGATCGCCTGCGTCGTGTACTGCGGAGGTACATCGTCTTTTGGCAGTAGCTGCCCAGAGTCTTTTGGCCGTACTGCTTGTGCCCGCTGGTAGCCTGGCTGCTGTGAAGGGCTGCGCCCAAAGTCTTGTTGCGCCAGCGTCCTATGCGTGGAAGTGATGGAACAAAAGGGAGAGCATACAATACAGGTTATACGGCACACCTGACGACCTGAGGCCCCATGGCATCGTTGCATCTTGTATGCCAGTCAAAGCAGAAGGCCCACGACTCCCGAGCGGGAATTGGCATGAGCTTCCCTTCACAAGCCCCCCGCTGGTATACAACATGTTTGGTATGCGCCCCTTTTGGATATATTCAGCGCACTTGAACTCATGGGGGTAGTTGGGCTGTGGGAAGTTGCTCTTGTCAGTCCTCAGGGGTGGCTGCAGTCAGCAGGGGCAGCAGGAGGGTGGTGCTGAGCCTTTCCAATCATGGCTCAGGTGCGCCCTCCAAGTTCTTGCACCACAGGGATCGTGGAGAGAGATACATGGGCCCAGGCCATCCTTGCATCATGTGTCTGCGGGGCTTATTGTGCCGTGTAACTTTGGTGCGCGCGTGTGCTTGCATGGTGCGCCGGCGCGGCTTGGCACGCAACTACGGCCAGTGGCAGGCTGCAGACCGACTGCAAGCGCTTAAGACTCATACGGTGATAACACGGCGCTTCACAGATTCATCTGCTTGCCGGAGCCCATCAACTGCAAGCACTTGTGCGCGGCATCTGCTGGCCCCCGCCACGGTTCACACACCCCTGCACCCTATCTACCCCTGCCGTGCGCACCCGACGCTTGTAGTCCTCTGGAGGCGGCTGGAATTGTGTGCATGCCTCTGTCGCCTTGGGTGCGGGGAAGGTGCCTGTGCTGCCTGGCGGGGGGGGTGTCACGCCCCACTCCGACTGCGGGGTGTAGAAGCAAGTGCACAAACGGTGGTGTATGTAGTGCTTGTGCGGTTTCTCTTGCATATACATGCCAGTGTGTTGTGCTGTGCCGCTGGTCCTGCCCTCCACGCTCCAGTCGTGCATGCCATAGTCAGGCAGCACATGCAGAATCATGCATGCTCGCTGCAAACCTGGTAAACGAACGAGCCAGCACCACGGGGACGTAGTGATGAGGGTGCTCCTGCTGCTGGAAGATTCCTCAACTCGCTAGGGGAGGGCAAAGTTGATGATACTGTTGCCGCCTTTGCCTCATGGGCAGAAAGCTCTGAGTAGCTGGCTCCATAATGCCGCCATACACGATTGTCCCCTCGCGGCATTCGTGTTTGCAAACTGTACCTCCTTCGAAGCTGGGGTGCAAGCAAACAGAGATTGCAGCACTGCTGTGAACGTTAGGCTGCAAAGGTATATGTACTGGAGGTTTGCATTCACGCCATTAGGGAGAAACGTCTGGCAGCCCCTGGTGTTCTTCAAGACCTGCTTGATTCAGATAGATAGAAAAGATACCATCGGTGACTCTTAAGAGCGCTCCTGGTGCTGGTGGCGCGGGCTGCGTCACCACAGAGACACCCTTTTCGCAGCTTCATCGTCAGTTGCCCCTTCCCTGACGTCCAACAGCCCCAAGCCTACTGCCGCATATTCACCTGCTGCAAGGCGCTCAAGTAGCATTACTGCACGCAGCAGCGGACGCATTAGCACCCAGGGGTGGTGAACGTTTACAGCATGGAGCCCAACAGCTCAAACGAGCAGGACGAGCGCACATGTTTCATTTGCTTGGGCGGCGCCTGCGACAGCGACCCCCAGCTGGGTCCTTTGGGGCGGCACTGCAAGTGCCCCGCCTTGTTCAGCCACCGTCAGTGCCTAACCCGGTGGCAGCTACAAAATGCTGGTCGCGAGGTGCGTCAGGGCCGGCAGAAGTGAAGGGGTCTCGAAAGCAGAGGTACAGCAGAGGAGATACAGTGCTGCGGCGCTTGCGCAGCACCAGCACGCTGTGCCACAGTGTCGGGTGGCTTTGGGTCTTCGGCGACGGACTGTAGTGCATAAGCTGTTTGCCTTCTAGGTGCAGCCCTCATGCATGCTTTGTGCGCCACGGCGCAGGAGGAGAAGGCATGCCGCTTCTGCCACTCGTCGCTACTAGATTGGCGGGAGCAGATTGAGAAGCAAGTCGATGTCGCATCCACGTCAGGGCGCACAAGTCGACCCATCATGGCAGTGGTGGGTGCATGCCTCAGCAGCACCAGCTATTCTGTTCAGCAGGGGCTGCGGACGTGAAGGGGCTGTGAACAAATCTGCCAGTTGACTCAATCCAATCTCGCCACGTTTCAGCTACCCCATGCATGCGGGCCAGCACCGGGTGAGCGTGTTATCGCAGAACACACAAGGCAGCGTTGGTTTCTGCCGTAAAGGGTGTCGGGAACGCGCTGCTGACTCAGACCCTGCATGGTGAAAAGGTGCTGCCCATGCACCTTACACATCATGCGCGGAAGACCTTGTATTCACTTGCCGTGCATGAGCTCCGCTACACATCGAGTTGCACATCGCAACACCACGTGCGCCATGCACGCCGCGTGGCTTGGGGCATGGCACCATGCGTGCTGCAGCTTCCAGGGTGACAAATTGTTGACCCACCTCGTACGCCATGCGCAGGTGTTCCAAGGTAAGACCGTGAAGGTGCCGGTGTGCACAGGGCCAGACGGCGTTGCAGAGTTCAAGCGCACTGTCTGCAAGCTGTTCAGCCTCCCAGAGGGCACTGACTTCGAGGTCACCTTCGAGTGCAAGTCCCCAGTCTTTGGAGACAAGCTGCAGCTGAAGGGGTTCAACTGCTTCGAGGCCGCATCCTACTGTGCAGCTGTCTCAGCTGCCAAGCGTGCATCACAAAAGGCTGCCCAAAAGCTTACGCGTGGGGGTGGCTCCAGCCAAGCCTCAGCTAAGCACCCAGCTGCTGCCGCCGCTCCAGCTGCCCCCGCCACGCCCCCCTCGCCATCTGCAAGCACATCTGAGTCCCGGAGCGAGGGCAGCAGCAGCAACAGCCGCAGTAACGACAGCAGCAGCACGACCCTGTCGCATCGCGTGAGCCATGATGTGGTGACCCAGGTGGGCCACCCGGCCATGGCATCGTCTGACAGGCCAAGCAGCCATGCAGGGGCGAGCTCAGGGCCAGCAGGCAGTGTGCTCGCAGCCCTGCGCAAGCTAGGCCTGGGCCGCAGCCTCGCTCACAAGTCAGCACAAGGGGCACCTGCCCCGGCCGACCCCTCGCCGTTTGCAACATCCTTGTCGAATCTCTTCCGCCGCCGCAGCCCTGCACCCACTGCATAGACATCATGTGGCCCGCTCTGCGTGCGACTGAAACCTGCAGTGCGGCTGGTCTGGGTGGTTATTCAACAGCTCGTATGAGCTCCTGATGGGAAACGGAACGCTGCAACATCTGAAGTCAAGTCACGTGGCAGGTCAGAAGGGCAAAAGGATTTCATCCAGCAGCTTCCATGCGTTGCCTGTGGGTTTGCTGGTGGACGTGTGTGCCGTTGGGTGTGCAAGGTGCTGAGGGTGTGATAGATGGTGGCCACTGCTGCGTGGGGTTGGGGTTGGGGCACCCCTTGCTTGTTGGCTTGGGGGTAGCTAGCCACGCAGTGGCCCGGGTGGAATCATACCAGGTAAAAGACATCATTGAACAGGGTATGTGGATGGTGGAAAACTTGGACGGTGATGAAGACACGTCTGCTGGCAGTCTTGATTGTTAAACCCGGGTGGGCTGCTGACCATGGAGGTTGGGAATGGATGACAGGCCTGTGTGCATGTGGGCATATTGAGCACGGACAGTCGTGTGCGGCAGTGGTTGCAGGCGGGTGCGGCACCCCCTGTGGGGCGCACTGTTTTACGTGGTGTTGGTTACCTTTGTGGATTTGGCCAGTTTGCAAGGTGTGGGCCCTTATAAATCGCGCACAGGGTCACGTATCGGTGGCTGGCCTGCAGTGATTGCATGACTTAGGCTGGGTGGCATGGGAGATATGCCCCACGCTGCGTGCATGAACTTCATTTCACGACACTCTTGCAACAGCACTGCTGGTTTCAGTGATCTAGTGTGTTCAGAAGGCAGAGGGAATGGCGACGTGCGTGCCTGCCCAACATGTTGGTTCCCTGCGTTATGACAGTCAAATCTCCCTTGCCCTGTAGTTGTGCTGTGATGCGATGTCCAAGCACTGCTTTAGCTTATGCGCATTCAAGCAAACATGATCTTTTTACATTGTATTCGTTGTAATGCATCGCTGCTCCCTTACGGTTTGTTTTATACTTGTCTTGTGGCGTTTTGTTGTGAGATACAAGCCTTTAATCGGCCACAAGCTGCCCAGCATGCATGCGCTGCTGCGTGCCCGGGCAAGAAGCTGCGGTCTGCTAGTTGTGTGCCTCCATGGCACTTCAATCCATGAGCAGCATGGCTGACAGCTCTTGCTTCAGGTCGCTGCAAATCACCTGGACATTACAGGCTGCATGCGAGGACTGCATGCTGGAAGTTCAATGGCTCACGTGCCAATGTGGCGCCCCTGCACGTTTCCATGCCGAACTAAACCCAGCCTTGACTGCGTGCATGCTGAGCAGCAGGCTGCCCAACCCTCCTGCTCGCAACAGGCTGTCGTCCGTACGTCGCTTTTCATTGCCGAGCCACCCAGCAGGCCCAGAGGCTGAATTTCATTCACTGCCTTCCACGGGAGCGTATTCACGATGCATCCTCTCGCCTTCCTGTGGGCCGCGCCTATGACTCTCATTGAACCCTGCTGCTGGCCTTCCTCTGGCCAGCCGTTGTCCTGAATGGCCTCAGAGCGTGCATAAACTTAAGCAACACTGTTCTGAAACTCGTAGTCGATGCACGCGGGCCCATGGAAAAGAATAGGGCTGCTCGAAGCAAACATGACGTGAATCCGCTGCATCGCATGCAGTGACCAATTGAACGCCAAATCGACTGTCCTTCTTCTGACGGAAAATGTTGAGCCTATTAGATGCAGGAAGTGTGCCTGCCAACAAAGTCCTGCCTATCACGGATGCCGGTAAGCTGCGACGCAGTCATCATACCTGCATCGCGGGGCTTTGGGAAGGTCTAAGTCTGCAGTTGATGCGAAGACCAGTACATTTCGTGCAGCAGGAGCGATCGTGCATGTAGGGGTGCATATCCAAGCAACGAGCGCACGCATGAGCTGTGCATTGATTGGAGGCACATTGTGACATGAGCGCCCATTGGGACATGGGGCATGCTGATGGGTGCGGGTTGATGCTTCAGCCTGCTGCACAAGGTACTAGGGCGCTGGAAACAAGTGACGGGCACATGAAGGGCCCAACCAGTGCCTTGCATGAGCAAATACTTGCATGGTGTTGTGCGCTTACATTGCGTTGGTGGTGCTCAGCGTCGCGCGACGCTGCCATGCACATCAGCCAACATGGAATGGCACGGTGGCTAGGCCATGCAATAGTCAGCTGGTTGCACGCACAGCCGCATGCTTGCAACCGACTACTGCATGTGACCTGCATGCTGCGCCCCCGCATGATCCAGGCTTGCATGCACGCTTGCATGGACACTCCTGTCCTCATTGTCCTCGCCTCCCTCCCTCCTTACTTGCACAGATGCCTTCTTCGGCAAGCCAGAGGTGCATGACCAAGTGGTGCAGATCCAAAAGGAGACCAAGTGTGCCACTGGCTGCCTCGCGATGCGTGTGCCAGACCCCCCGGCGTACGCGCCCCCCAGGTGAGCAGCAGGACGCAGTGGGTGTTGGCTGAGCTGGCTGAGGGCATGCCTGTACAGGGGCAGGAGCCGTTCTCAGTTTTCAAGTTACTACAAGCTGGGAAGTACCTGAAACGCACGGACGCCCATGCCACTGCAGCATCGTACGGTCGTAGCTCGGCTGTAGCATGTGTACCACATGCGTACGGACGGACGGCCCGTGTGGCCCCGAACGCAGCACACATTGCAAGCAGCCGCATGCAAGCACTCTCACACACTTTTTCTTAGCAAAGCTTGTGGTCCACGCTGCGTGCCCACCAATCCCCGAAGCTCTGAATTTTGATTGCACTTGCTGAGCCCTGGCGCCCGCAGTGTGTGTGCCATCTCCAAGGACGGCCGCATCGTGGCAGTGGGAGGCAAGGACGTGGAGCTCCACCTTTGGAGCACTGAGACAGGTGCACTGCTGTCCACGCTGAGGGGGCACGAGACCGCGTGGACGTCGTCCAACGACAACACGTTTTTCGTCACGGTGCAGGAGGACAGCAAGGTGGGTACATGTGTGGTGGTTGGGTGGGTGGGTGCGTGCGTGGACACGACAGATGTACACGGGCGGGCGTGTGTGCGCATATGTGGAGGGCAGCAAGGTGTGCGCGCGCGCGCGCGTGTGTGCGCGTGCGTGCGTGATGTATGGGTGCCTGCCCTCGCCACACCCTCGCCACAAAATGGTCACACCCTGGTCACACCCATCTGTCCTCACACCCCCCACACACACATTCCCACCCCTCCAGGTGCACATCTGGGACACAGAGACGCTGCGCCAGCGCCAGCTGCTGGGGCACCCTGAGGAGCCGCTCACGTGCGCGAGTGTGTCGCTGGATGACATGTACGTCATCGTGGGCGGCGCGCGCGGCACGGTCTACTCGTGGGACGCCGACAGGTGCGACTGGGCTGTCAGAATGTGCGTGTGTGGTGGGGGGATTTGTGTGGGGAGGGAGCAGCGGTGTTTGGTACCGGACGGTTCAGACGGGTGGCGGAGGTTTCGGACGGTCCGGTTTGGGTGTGGGGCTGGGACATGGAATGGATCATGGTGGGCATGGGCGTGTCCGGAGGGCGAGCCCGCACACACCGGCCACGTACCGGCCACGTACCGGCCACGTACCGCACATTACGTACCACGAACCATGTACCGCCACCCGTGTGTACCGCAGCGGCGTGGAGTACCGGCAGTACGACGACGGCCACGTGGGCCCTGTCTCCACATGCATGTGCTACCCCATGCCAGATGGCTCTCATGTCATCATCTCATGTGGTGCTGCCGACCACACGATCGTGGTGTGGGACCTGGAGGCGGGCACGAAGCGGTGCGTGGAAGCTGCGGTGAAGCTGCGGTGAAGCTGCCGTGCAGGGGCTGTGTGGGATTGCAGGGGCTGGGGGCTGAGGGCTGGGGG
>BDCZ01000810.1:0-20350 GCA_001662365.1 Chlamydomonas applanata
GGGCGCGCCATGAGCAGGCAGCTCAGGGAAGGTACAACGTAGTCGTACAGCAAGGTACAGCGGTACAATCTGTGACGTGGGAGGGCGGACTAGGCGGCAGGTGAGACGCTGGGTGAAGACCCACGGCCCACATCATGGGATGGTCCGTTCATATACCCGACCACCCGGCTACCCGCCCTCCTCTCACTTCCTCTCACTCCCCCCACCTGGCACAGCTCCTGGATGGACGCCAGCACTTTGGGGTTGACTTTGGCCAGTGACTTGAGTGCCTCGGTGTGGCGCTTGGGGCCCACGCCCCCGCCCCGCGCCAGCCCGCCCGTACCGCCCTCCAGCTGCGCGGTCAGGGTCGCGTTGTACCTGCGGCGGTATGGCGGGATACATGCGGTACGTGATGCAGCAGTACAGCAGTACGGTGGTGCGGCGGCGCGGCAGCACATGAGAGGGAAGGGCGGGGGGGGAGGGTGTTCAGGTGGAGGGTGGGCAGTACAAGCACATTGAGGGCATCAAGGGCAGTGCATATGTCTGGATACGGACAGCCTGCTCCGGCATCGCAGCGTTACATGGGTCGGAGCCAAACCAGCTGTGTGCCGTACAATGCTGGTGCTGCCGCGCACGTACCCCAACACCAGCAAGCGGCGTGTGGATGCCTGGTAACCAGCCACAGCCTCCTGGATGTCCAGCTGCATGGAGATCAGTGCAGTGAACAGTCGAGAGGGCATTCCGAGTTCAATTGAAGGTGCCAGGGTTGTAGGGGGGTGGGTACCGAGTTGCACATGGAGAGGGCGGCATGTGGCAGGAGAGCATGAGTGCGTGAGGAGCACGAATGCTTATGACAGCACCCAGGGGATACTGTAAGCGCTGATGTGGCGCGCTGACGTGGTGTAGTTGAGAGGACCGCACTTGTAGTGTGCTCTCCCCAGCCCACCTGCCCACCCGCCGCCTTGCCCCCTTAGTACATCGGTCCCCCGTTCCCTGATCCCCAAACACCCGGGTCCCCTAATCCCCGGGCTCCTTCCCGATCCTCCTTAGTCCCCTGCTTCCCAATCCCCTGCTCCCCCGGTCCCCTGGTCCTCCGATCCCCCCTTATACTCAACCCCCTGGGACCCTCACCGGCGGCGGTGCGTGGCGCATGCGCAGGTCGGCCTCGATGTGTGTGTCGTTGAGCTCAGAGATGAAGGTGTCCGCCCAGTTCTGGGCTGTGTGAGTCTGCAGGCACGCATGAACGCATGGGCGCCGCCGGTGCAGGCGTTGGTTTGTAATGATAAATAGGATCGTGAGGATGATAAATGTAAGATAAAAAAGGACCGAAGAGGATAGAGGTGCAGCCTGTCCAGTGAGACCTGTGAAGACCTGTGAAGGCCCTTGCCTGTTGGTTGGGCATGGGGCGCGAGCAGCGTGCATCGCATGCATGGCGTGCACAGCATACGGCGCATGCGCAGCGCACCTGCACGTGCATGTAGTTGACGCGGTGCCGCTCCCGCCGCTCCTCCTCACTCATACACAGCGCGTCCTCGATTGCCTGACCAGGCAACGGAGGCATGAGTTTAAGTGACATGAGTGTAAGTCAGGGTCAGTTCAGGCAGCACGCCAGTCGAGCACAGACCGCAGGCGGTAGGGTGAGCAATCGATGGCAGCCATCACAGGGCTAGGAAAGAGCAAGGGCGAGCACACAATACAGTCCTGTACCCCCCCCCCAAAAAAACAGCACACACACACAGGGGCATGACCTTAAACACACCTGAGCCATGTCAGTGATGTTCCAGGGGTTGACCAGGATCGCACCCGCACCCAGCGACTGCGCTGCGCCCGCAAACTCCGACAGCACCAACACGCCCGCGTTGTCGGACTGGCACGCCACATACTCGTACGACACCAAGTTCATGCCGTCGCGCTGCAGGGCAGTACAATGCAGTACAGGGCAGTACAATGCGGCACAATTTGAAGGGCGGTACCGGGGTGGCACAGCAGCGGTACATGCGTGCACGTGGTGCATGGTTGCGTACAGCGCGGTGCATGCAGGCGGTACAGAAGCTCCGGGCAGTACGTACCAGTGCACAGAAGGCAGGCAGTACAGGCAGTACATGCGGTACGCACCAGTGACGTCACGAGCGCTACGTCCGTGACCGCGTACAGCGCGCACAGCTCAGTGAAGGAGAGTGAGGTGTCTAGGTGGTAGATGGGCACGTAGGTGAGTGTGCCGAACTGGCCGTTGATGCGGCCCACGATCTCGTGCACCATGGACCTGCATGTGTTGTGTGTGTTGGTTACATCGTACGCCCATCGTGTGTGGTGGGGGGGGGCCGGGGGAAGGAGCCACAGTGGGAGGGTGATGGGGGGGACGCGTAGGAGGGTTGGGTTGGTTGCGTTTGTGTTGGGCTGGGCTGTGCTGGGCTGTAGAGGAGGTTGGGCTGGGGACTTGAGGTAAAGAAGGGCACTTGAAATGGCAGGGGCGGGGTGAGGTTGAACAGCGGGGTGGATCGCATGGGACGCAGGGTGCGGGTGAGGTCAGTGGGGCGCTGGCAGGTGGCAGGAGGGTAGAGCTGGGACTAAAGCTGGCTGCCACAGGCAGATGCGCGTGCCGCACCACATCTTCTGGGAATCTTGCAGCGTTTGGGTTTAGGGATCTGGGTTCAGACATTTGGGTTTCGTGTGTTCAAGGTTATTATAAGGGTGCACGCACCGCAGCTTCTGGTACTCTGGTACGTCTGTGCGTGACGGCACCGCAATCTGCACCAGCAGCACCTGCGGGGCAGCAAGGCAACGGGGCACGGGGATTGTCGGCATGGGCGATTGGCGTGGGATCAGGCGCAGCACACACTACGGCACATGTGGGTTCAGGGGGTTCAGGGGGGCATGGGGTCCAAGGGGCGGGGCACCAGCGCCCCTGATCTGTGCCAGCAATGCCTGGGTCCATGGCAAGCAGCCTTCAAGGTTGACCTGCCTTCTGTACTCCTACCATACCACCAGTCTGTACTGCTACTTGATACTGCTCATACTGTTGTACTGCCAACCTGTACCGCACCTTGTCCCGCCACTCGGGGTGCTCCTCCAGGAACTTTTCGAACGCGAGCAGCTTCTGAGGGATGCCCTTGACCATGTCCAGCCGGTCTACGCCCAGCATGATCTGCGCGTGTGCGCGTTTGACCAGGGTTTGACTGGCGTTGACCAGGGTTTGACCAGCGATCGGCTGGCGCGGTTCGTGTCACAAAGGGGTGGGAAGGAGGTGAGCTCAGGCAGCCAAGCATATCGGCAACAGCTGGGGAGGGAGGCTGCATGGCTACACTGCTGCTGGCTGGAGTTGCTGACTGGGCATGCTGCTGGCTGGCATTGATTGCGGCTGAAAGTCACACAACACTGGTATGCTACAACTGAGCACTGGCATTAGCACGTCCCCAGCAGGGGTGCGAGGCTATAGAGGCCACGGCCCATGGCCACATATGCATAAGTGATATGAGTCAAGGGCGTGCAGCAGCCGTGCCATATGACCTGCCGAGCAGTTGAAGAATTTGTATCCCTGGTTTGGGATCAATGGTATGCATGCCAACTGGCGCACCTTGCGGCCCGCGTAGCGATTGAGCAGCTTGGCCACATGTGACTGCACCTGTGCAGATTTAGGATTGGAGACCGCCGCACGCGGCGGTCGGTCGTTGCATGGGTGCACGCCATGCTGAAGCACTGCCAGCATGCCGCAGCCTGCCTGGCTGGAGTATACAGCACCGCCCGTCCGTTTCTTTTACCTCTACAAGTAAATACCTATTCCTCGAGCTCTGTACACACGTCCGGCAGGCAACATCTAACCATCTGAAGTAGTGCCAAGCCCTGCACACAGACCGTACCTCGTCTGTCTCCAGGGCGCGTGTGAAGCGCTCAGGGTCAATGCCGATGGGGAACGTCCCCACCCGGGTGATCGTCCCGTTGTTCTCCACACCCTCTGGCGTACCCTGTATCAAATAGGCAGGTGTGCATGAACCCACATTATGCAAGGATTGCAGGCCCTTCGCCAAGGATGGCTAACACAAAAGTGGGGAACCAGCAAACATGGGAAGTCTGGTTCAAGTGCTACACCCCATGCAAAACCCTTTAGGGCTCGTCAGCGACGCTGAGCTCCTCCAGGCACCGGCACCTTGTTAGAAGCCCACCCCAAAGCCAGCCAGGTTTCAAACGTGAAGGCCAACACGCGCTCAGTACAGCAGCACAGCAGTACAGCAGTACAGCGTGGTCAGACCCACCTCTAGCCCCAGGATGCGCGTGCAGGACGAGATGAAGTGGCGTGCATAGTCGTACGTGTGGAAGCCTGCCAGGCAGCCAGTCAGACAGACAGACACACGAACGCACCAGTCCGGCATATGGGGCAACCCAGTTGGGCATGTGCGCATGGGCACGCGCATGGTGCGGCATGAGTCAGACACACGCATGTGAGCACAGGGCCAAGGCGGAGAAGAAAATACAGCCCAGGCAGCCCGGCCCAGCTCAGTCCAGAAACCCTCCCATCCCCAGCCCGCCTCTGAATGCAGGCAAGACTCCCCTTTGCTGCACTGACACCACCAAACAGCATTGCCTGAACCTATACCTTTGGCACATTGGAGTTGAACAATGTGAGACATCCGGCCGCATGGCGGGCAGTACACATGATTGCAAGGCACTACAACTACCTCACTCCCACTCACCAATGAGGTCGGCGCCTAGTACTGCACGCAGGACCTCCTCACGCACCGGCAGCGTGCGGTACATCTCTGCGGTACAGATGCAGTACACAGCGGTACATGTTCGGTGCGCACGCCAGACTCCTCAGGAGTACCCAAGTCTGGGTGTGGCACCACTGACGGCTGGCTATCAGCAACTTGCATGAATTCACGCTTGATGTGCCTCACCAGCAGTGCTGCCCCCCCTGTTTGGCCCCCTGTTTGGCCCCTTTTGGCCCGCTCTTACCACCCCAGCGATCTAGCAGGAGCCATAGCTGCATGTTGAGTGAGAATGCTGCGTATGTGCTGGTGCATCTGATCTGCCGCACCCTATGATGGGAAGGGCTGGGTGCGGGCACTGTGCCAGGCATGCGCACGCGAACTTTTAACGGGACTGACCAGCCAATGAGCGGGAGGCGGCTTGCGGCTGCTTGCCCACACAAGAGCCGCCATTTGCCTACACAAGCGCCGAGCGGGAATTCCTGCTCATGCTCGACACCATCTCACAGCCCCAACCCACAACCAAGAACAGGAAGCAGGTTTGCCGCACCCGATGATGGGAAGGGCGTGTGCAGGAAGAAGCCGACCTTCATCTTGGGCACGCTCGCCTTGAGCAGCGAGGGCAGCAGCATCAGGTGGTAGTCCTGCACCCACCTGTACCGCCCGCCATGTGGGAGCAGTACAGCAGTACCGCAGTGTTCTGAAGAGAGGCATGGGCAGTCGGCAACAAATGCAGCAGGCATGATGCAGGCGATGCATATGAAGTACCACATGGCGGTACACAGGCGGCACACAGGCGGTACACAGGCAGTACACGCACATGATGTCGCGCGGCTGGTAGTGCTCCAGTACGACATCAGCAAACTTTTGGTTGGCGACCTGGGGGCGTTACAGCGGCGGAGCAGGGGCGTTACAGCTGCAAAGAGCGGGCGTTACAGCGGCAGTACAGCACACAGCACAGCGGCAGTACAGCACAGCGGCAGGTGAGGGCGCTTGATGGGGGGCTTGATGGGGCTCTCGATGGGGCGTGATCAAGTGGAAAGGTGGTGTGATGGCAGGAGAGGGTGGCCATGTCAGCCATACAGGGGCCCCCCACTGCCGCACACACCGTGCACGCCCTGGGTTCAGAATCAAGGAGCCCCGGTGCTGCTGAAGGGTGCGAGGTTGCACCCCCAACCCCCAACCCCCACCCTGGACATGATTGTGTACCCCTGCCGCTGGTTGGTGTTCAGCGCCCCATGTGCTGTGCAGTTGCGCACCTCATATGTCTGCTACTGCATCTGCGTCGTAATGTTTGCTTTGCATGTTCGTGCAGAAGAAAAGCCTAACAAGTGTAAAAGAAAAGCCTAAATAGTGTAAAAAAAAGCCTAAAACCTAAGAGCCCACGCACCTGGTACGCCTGCCACTGCATCTGCATCGCGCGGTGCTCGCTCATCTTCTGCCACGAGTCGATGTTGAGGGGCACGTAGTGGAACAGCTGCCACAGCACGCTGTTGCAGAAGCCGTTGTAGTACATGTCCAGCTGCGGTACGTGCCACCACACGAGCAGTACATGCCACGTGGCGGTACGTATGGAAGGGGGAAGATGTGTTGCGCAGTACACCTTGCGTGAGCTGTTATGCTGGTCACACGTACTACCTTTCCCACCTTAAACCCCACCCCAGCGCTACAATCAAGGAACAGTTTGAGCTTATAGCATGCTCCAGCCCAGCTTCCAACCCCTATACAAGGAGCACGCGGCAAACAACTAGCAACGCCCCACTCAAGGAAAGTCCTTTGAGTGGGGAACCTGGCGGCCAGTTCAATACCACTGCAGCCAGCCCGGAGACTCATCCCAGCAGCCGGCCCTGACCCAGCCCAGCAGCCGGCCCCGACCCAGCGCGGTAGGATGCCGGGCTATATATATATATACCTCAGGCCACGCCGCACCAGTGCAGGCTCGATCCACACAGGGATGCAGCCCTCCTGCATCAGGATGGTGGTCAGCGCGTCGCGCTCCTTGCCCGTCTTGACCCAGATGCCTGCACATCATGCAGGGTTGAGGGTTGAGGGTTTCTTCAAAGATGGGGGTTGAGGGTTGAAGGTTGAGTTTTTTCTTTCCAAAGATGGCACAGGCCAGCAGGGGCAGGGCATGAGATCCCATCTGTTCTGGCTACAATGCACTCTCGTTGCAGCGGTACGATTCCCCTACAGCCACAGCCACGGCCAAAAACTGTTATCATTGTGCATTGCGTGCATGGCGTGCAGCGCCCGCAAGCAGGGCGCACACGCACACCCAGTTGGCCGCCTCAATCTGTTGATTGCAACTGGGGGCTTTCCTGGCTGGCATGAGGGTGTGTCCACCTTGCTGTGGGAGCCTAGCCTCCCAGTGACCCAGCAACTTAGCTCCCTCAGCCGCCCATAGCTGCTGCGTCATGCTGGTGTGCAGTTCTCGTAGCAACGCCCTCCCTCCCAGGCTGTCAGGCAGGCAAGTGATCAGCCCCACATGGCACCCTGAGTGCCAGGATCGTGCACACACCTGGCCAGCCGATCCATACGGTCTTGTAGGTACTCACGCCCTTGAGTGCGCTCACCAGACCACCAGCGCTGACCTGCACATGCACATGCACATGCACATGCACACAGTCAGCAAAGCAGCGCCCAATGCCCCCTTCAGCGACTTGCATGAGGTTGCATGCCGTGGCGCTGCGGGTCACCCAACATTTGCCCCATGCGTGTGCAGAGGCACACACCTAACCGCCCCCCTGCTGCATGCAGCAGCCACCAGGCTTGTGCCTCATGGCTCATGCAGGGCCCTGCAAAAGCTATTGCCCTGCAGGTGCCTGCTGTGCCCCCTGAGCGTCGTGCCAGGTTGCCGTGTGCGTGGTTCATGGTATGCGTTATGCACTTGGGCGCGTGCTGGCTGTCATGCGCATGCGCGTGTGCAGTGCTATGCAGTGCTGTTTTGCAGCCACAATGCTGCCGTGCTGCTGCAGCACCCGATTGTCATTCATGCGCCCCTCATGGTACCCGTGCATGGAGCCCTAAGCTGACCTGTAGTTGCCAATGCCCCGTTGCATCCTTGCTGCACGTCACGGGCAGCCGATTGGCCACGACCACGAGGCGATCTTGCTGCACGCCCTGCGTCGAGTCCGCAAATGCGTCCACTGCTGCATCCCAAGCAGATTCGTCTTGCTGGTAAAGCACATCAAACTGCTGGTGGCTCCGATTCCTCCGGATGCGCTCCTTGAGCAAACGGTCTATAGGGCGATAGGGAACGGGGTAGTGGATCAGAGGATGATCAATCAAATGTCCCAAATATCACCAAGAGAGCATGACAAGGAAGCTGCTGTGCAGAAGTGCGCAAAACTGGGCACATGGTTTGTGCCACGGCTACTGACCAACACGAGATGTCCCAGGAGCAGGGATGGATTGGTCATCGTCCCCCGGCATCGCAGAGTCCATTCGTTCGATGCTCATCGTGTTGAACACGCATCCCGCAAGGTTTTGCTCAGGAAAGTTTCATCAGGCATCCCAGTACACATCTGAAGCTCTGCGCGGCCCGTTTGCCCCTTCTCTTCTTCCTTAAACATACATGTACCGCGCGTGTAGTGCCGCCTGCGCTGGTTGCGCATGCAGCAGCTGCATGCTGGATCTGTGTGGACGCAGCAGCCCTTATCCTACACCCTCACATCTGTAAGAAGTTCAGGTCCGCCCAGCCCCAGCCCCCACTGGCGTGAGAGCCCGCACGCCCCGCTGCCTGCGCACAGTACAGTACTTTAGTATGAGCACTGCACGTCTGGCAGCACAGCCGAGGATACGGGTGGGTGCCAAATGGCTGGAAACCGTGGGCAGCAGCCATCATAGCCATGCCCTGATGATCCATGTCACTGTCTGGGGCTGGTTCCTGACAGGGCACGGGGCAATGGCAATTGGGCTGTCTATGTAGCAGGGGGCGTGCAGCCGTCACCCAATTCATCACTCCTGATAGCAGCAGGGGGCTGGTCCACAGCCCGCCCGCTGCCACCGCCACCCTGCGACAGGCACTGTAGGGGCCGGGGGCAGCGTGCATGATGCAACTCGGATCCTGTCTTCACATCATCTGTCGCTCCGTCCGCAGGGTCGGCCCAGTGCATGGCCACGGCACGTGCCGCTTCCAGTTGCATGTCTCTGCAGCTGGGGCTCTGTGGCGCCGGGGCCTCAATCGAATGTGGCGGTCGCCCCCGTTGCGAGTAGCGGCTGTGTCGGCTGAAGCGCCGCCCTCACCCTGCTAATCCACTGCGTCCGTGCTGCTGCCTGACCTCCCTGCGGCCGTAGGGGAATGCAAGGTGGCAGTGCAAATTCTGAGCTGGCTGCTGGATGCTCTGGGGGGTGCGGGCAGCCGTGCTGACGTCCACCGGAGCGGCGGACCACCACAGCTGAGAGCCAGTGCTGTAGCATGATGTGCATCCTGTTGCAGAGGAGCTTGAGATGATGTAAAACAAGACGGTGTGGCTCGTTGACTGTCTGTGTCCCTGCCGCAGCAATCTGTTACGGATGCGTGGGGCGTTGCGGCAGCTGAGGTGCAACATTACTACACACAGGAGTGGACCCTGGTCTGCCCACAAGGGGGGCCCGCACGTGTGCGCACATGTGTGTGCGCCGCGTATGCGGGCAAAAAGAGGTGAGGGTCACTCGTAGCTGGCATGTCGATCTTGAAGCAGACGTGCTTGCAAGCGTGCGTTTTGCCCTTAGGTTCTCTGCAAACATGAGCTACGACTATAGTTCATATTACAGCTCTGCCCCACCCCCAACTTCGGGGGGTGAAGCGCCAGCCTCGCACTATCCACCACCCAGTTACGGGGCTCCCCCACCAGCGTATGGCGCTCCCCCTGCCTATGGCGCACCTCCTCCCTATGCAGCTCCCTACGGGGCCCCACCACCCTACGCAGCAGCACCAGCTAACTCGGATGAAGTTCGGACCATCTTCATCACGGGGTTTCCAGCCGATGTGAAGGAGCGGGAACTGAACAATCTGCTCCGCTTCTTGCCGGGCTACGATGTGGGTGCAAGAATGCAGCACTCGAACTCATGGCTGCAACGTGCCATCAGCATTTCACAACCGCATCGACACATCACCATGGTTCGGTCGCCCAACACTGCAGGCATCTCAGATGAACTGGAAGAACGGGCAGGCGCAGGGTTTCGCCCTGTTCACGACTGGGGCCTATGCTCGGGGAGCATGCGATGCGATCACGCAGCTTGTGTGAGTGCTACATACAGGCGACAGCTTCTGACGCCACCATGCATGCTTCTCTGCAGCCCGATCGCACGGATCGCGAGTGCATGTTACGGGCACCCAAAATGGTCGTCATGCGGCCTGCATGGACACAGCACCCGCTAACTGCCCGGCATGCTGCGCTGCTGCTGCTGTGTGCGCACGTGCAGCTTTGACGAGGGCGCCGTGCTGCGCTGCGAGATGGCGCGCAAGAACATGTACATCAAGGACGACCCAGCAGCCAAGAGGCAGCGCACGGGGCCCAGCGGGTATGCAGGGGCTGGTGCATACCCTGCGCCCGCTGCGCATTCCGGGCAGGCACCGTACCGCGCTCCAGGGGTGAGTGGAGTTGCATGGGCCATTCGTTTCTTAAAGGACAGCCCACAGCTACCTCCTGAAAGCGATGCAGATAGCGATATAACCCCTCTCAACCACCCTGTCGAAGGACGCTCCCATTGCCACCGCCACTGCCAAGAATACCGTGGGCTGCCTTGCACCTACCTGCTCGCTGCCAACATTACCCCAAATCCCATGCTCCCACATACATGTATCTGCGTGTGCAGGGCTATGGCGGCAGCGGCGGCGGTGGCGGTGGTGCAGCTGGGGAGAACCCACCCTGCAACACACTGTTTGTGGGCAACCTGTCTGAGACGGTCAACGAGGCCGAGCTCAACTCCATCTTTGCCGTTCAGCCGGTGAGGGGCGAGCTCCTGAGAATAAGCTATGGGCGGCCTGCCGATTGTGTAGGGGGGTGGGGTGGGGGTGGGGAGTGATAAACGTGTGCAAGAAAACAGGGGTGTGTTGGGCGGGCCTAGTGGCGGGCGTGTCACCCAGGAAAGAGGCAGGCCTTGCACACATAGCAGCGCAAGCCGGCTGGGTGTGTCTCTAGTGTGCGCATGCCAGCCTATGCAGCCATGGCACTCACGTTTCAGCCTGCACGCACACCCACCTTCAGCCACTGAGCAAATGGAGGCAACTGGTGTGGACTGCACGTGTGCACAGGGCTTCCGCCAGCTGAAGATCGTGCGCGGCCGGAACACAACAGCCTTTGTCGAGTACGACACCGTTGACAATGCGACCAAGGTGCACAACACCCAGCAGGTGTGTCCGGCCGCCCAGATCATGGTGGTATGGTCGCTGTGGTGTGATCGCCGGAGAATCAGGGGCACATGCAGGTGGCGCTGTTGGGCCAAAAGGGCCAGCAGGCACGTGTGCACAATGTGCGCATGCTGTGGGGAGCAGCAGTGGCAGGTGCATGGGCGATGCACACCTGCGGGGCGGCTGGCCGCGGGTGAAGTGCAGACTTGCAGCGGCGTTGAGTGCTGCAGCCGGGGTTTGGCCTGTACTGCTCAGGCCCAGGCCACAAGGTGTACTGCAACGTGGCGAGCCAAGTGGCTGCCTGTACACACGGGCCATGCGTACTGCCTTGGTCAAGCGTACTGCCTTGGTCATGGGGCAGTGTGATGTCATGCGTGCTGTGTGTGCAGGGAGCCCTGCTGGCGTCCAATGCTGAGCGCGGTGGCATCCGCATCCAGTACTCCCGCAACCCATTCGGCAAGAAGCGCGACGTGACAGGCATCATGATCGACACGCCCGTGCGCAACCCGGACTATGTCGCGCCAGGTCAGCCGGGTGCTGGGGACCAGACATTTGGTGCGGACTCCTGACCCGACTCTTCACTGGGGCAGGGCGAGGGTGCATGAGCTGTGGCGTCCAGCTGTGCGTGCATGATGCCGGCAGGCGTGTGGACGTGTTGAGGGATGTGCAGCTAGTTGGAGCGCGTTCGTGCACTTGAAGCGCATGGTGACTTAGCTGTGATTGCTGCTGCCCTGTTGTGCAGCTCGCGTGCAGCTGCCTGCACGCGCCGTGTTGTATGGGCAGGGGTGGGTTTGGGCAGTGGTGGGTGGGGCTAGTGGAATGCACACAAAGTCGCTCACGCGGTGCATCCATTCCCCTTTGTAGCTGCAGGCGTGGCGCCTGGCGCAATGCCGGCGCCCTCAGCGGTGGTGTCGCACGCCCCTCCCTCGGGTTATGAGCCAGTGCCCTACGACCCAACAGCTGGAGCGGACCAGGGCGCGCCGTAAGTGCAGCGCTCATGATCAGGCTTTGGTGCTTGAGCGATGTGCATGCTGTGATGCATGCTGTGACGATGTGTAAGTGCAGCCATGCATGTTGCTGCATCCATGGAAGTGGTGGTGGCCTGCTGGAGGTGTCGCACAGCAGCCGCCATTTTGAAAAGAATGTGTGCTTTGTGCGATTTGTGTGATACGTACAGTGGCGACGGTGTGCAGTAGAGGATGAGCATGGGCTGCCGGAGCGGGCATGGCCCGGTGAGTGCGTTTCGTCAGCACGGCCCACCTCCTGTAGCCCATGCGTGCCATTGGTACTCCGTTGCTTTGCCCCACCCCTGTGCTGACATGACACCCCCCCGCCATTGCCCATGCACCACTGCCTCCTTGCAGACGCACCATGCCCATCTCCATGCTGCAGCCATGTGCAAGCAACATGCACGCATGGGCACCTGCACCACCCCATGTGTGGCACGGCACTTCATGCGAGAGATGCGGCATAGGGCTGCACACAGCACAGCACGGCACAGCACCCCCATGGACGACGCGGCATAGTTGTAGCAGCACATCAGAGAGTGCAGCAGCATGCCACTTGCTGTTTGCCTAGTTGGCATAAGGAAGGCTGCCTGGGAGCATTTGAGCTCGTTGTGAGTGTCGCTGATTGCTATAAATATGTGCTGGAAAGAAGAGGTCAAGGCTACCAGCAGATCAAGTACTTGCACATGTGCGTGCCGCGTTGGTCCGCACTGAAGGAGCAGTTACTGCAATGGCACCAGCTTGTTGGATGGTGCTCTGGATCCCCTGTGTAAGACGGCGGCCTCCTCTGAATAGGGCAGCTGCTGCTGCGGTGTGGGTTCCACATGTGCAGCGACAGTTGGGCTAATTGCCAGTGGTTACCCATAAACGCGGAAGTTAAAACATAATGCTTGCTGCTGCCCCTGGGCATTATCATAAGTTCAGTCCAGGCCTGGCCTGAGCGCACAGGGCGTTGCGGAGTAGTTTTGCCAGATGCGCCAGTGCGGATTGTTGGGTCCCCTATACTTTATCAGCTGCTGACCTATCTTGGCCCTGTTCTTCCTGGGTTCTTCGGGATTTCCCTATATTTCCTCCCCCTCATTCACGTGGGTGTGTCGAATTATCTGCAAAAGCGCGCAGAACAGCAGGCAAATGCACTGTTGAGGAGCTCCGACCACACACTGCACAAGGCGGGTTCACCAGATTCTGTTTAGAGAGGCGTGGGGGGGGAATCGTCTGCAAGAGCACAGCGCAGTAATACGGCGGCTGCACGTAAAACAAGGGTGCTTGCAATGGTCAACTGCACCCTACAGACTTCTTAAGATCCCGACAGCTGCACCAAAACAACCCAACAGCTGCCCTCAGGCTCCATCGCTCGCGCTCCGCGCAGGTATGGGGACACGAGCGCAGTGGTGCCTTGCGCCACTGCTGCTGATCTTGGCGCTCCACCATGTAGCGGCCCAGGAGACCGTGACAGGTGGGTTCAGCACAGGGTCGCCGCATGCTACCTGCGTCCTGTCATGCGTGGATTTGAGCAGCGACGCCAATCTGTGCACACGGGCGAGGTTGAGGTGATGACACGGGGTTGCATGTGCCAGCTACAGCTGTCACACACAGCATGGCGTACATACACGGCACAGCGTGCGGTGGCATGCCATGCCATGTTATGCCACATCCATTGGGCACTGCTGCACCCTGTTGAGTGTCGTACATGCACCCCGCGCAACCAGCACACTCTATGTCGGGCTTAGTTTCAGCCGCACCACAACGCCTCCAACCTCACCGTGCACTCGGCCGGTTCTGCGCCATCACATCCCTGCGCATCACGGTCCCCGGAGGACCGTTTAAATGGTGTTGTCACCATAAACGCCAGCCGCCGCTCGTGCTGTCCTTTCATGGATGCGCTGCATGCGCCCTCATCAGCTCACCCCGGGAGCGCCTGCGCACACACCAGACCCCCACACACAATCCCAGCACACCCGCACCCGAAACACCCGCACCCCACGCCCCCTGCAGGTGAGATCGAGGTGATGACAGTCCACGTCCCCCGAGGTGAGATTCCACAATGCAGCAGCGTCTGGAGGGCCATGCAAGCAAAGGATGCAGTTATCACTCTGGGGGACGCTGTCGCTGGCATTCCCCACACCGAAGTGCATTTCCACATCTCACTCCATTACCACCAGCGACTCCAGCTCCATTCCCATCACCATTGCCACTCCCAACTCAACCCATTGGCATGGTTGGCTCCATTGGATGCATGCAGGCGCGGAGGGTGACTCATACTATGTGAAGCTCCAAAATGACCAGCTGCGTTTCCAGCTGCTGTTTGACTCGAAGCCGGAGGACATCCAAACGGGTGCGGTTCTTGTGCGCCAGGGGGCTCGTGGGTGCACTGGGACGCTGGGAGACGTTTGGGAGACATTACCCTGTATTGTTGGGTACTGCCATCAACTGTAAACCAGGATAGATGGCTTGCGTGCCAGGCCCTTGCATGACACGCCCAGGCGCACTGCTGGCATGTGGAGCCACCGCCCCGCCTGCTCACGCAGCAGGCTGTGGTCAAGTAGGATGCACCCATTGGCTCCTTGATGCTGACACAGATGCTGATTTACGAAGGATGATGATACCGTACTGTATCAATTCATCACTAATGTAGAAACCCTCCAGGAAACGCACTATTAATAATAACACGGCGGAAACCCACTGTGTTTTTATTGTTATGATGTAGAAACCCACTGGCTCCTTGATGCTGCAGGTGATAAACTGGAGCTGACGGTGAGCGACCCGAGCTCAGACATGAGGGCATACAACCTACGGCCCCTCACGTTGGGCGGCTTCGACACATTTGGCAACAACACATTCATCGTGAACAACTTCAAGGTCAAGGAGAAGAACAGTGGCAAGGACTTTGCCTATGGGGCCAGCACTGTCAACATCTCATCCATCACTTGGGTCGGCTTCACCATCTGTGGCCGGGTGAGTCACACGAATATATATATATAACGAATGTTGCTAATCCTGTCTCGCGGCAGGCATCTATGCGCCATGATGGGCGTACGATGTAACCAACACACACACACCTACGATCTCTGCATGTACGATCACGATCTCCCATGGATTCAAACATCGTGCGCTGGCTACATGAGCAGGCCACAAAGTCTGCAGCCTGCAGCCGGATGGGCGTGCCTGCCAGCTGCTTGCTGTTCACTGTGGTGTAGCGCCGTTTGGTTATGGGGGGTAGTGTGTGAGGAAGTGCACCAAGACGCGAAAGCCGGAACCTGCTCGCAACCTGCAGGCAGCAGGGATCACCACTCAGGCTTTCAGGGAAGCCTGGCTCAACAAGCTGAACCCCAAAGGCAAGAACGGCACCACCATGGAAAACTACTACAATGAGTGCTCCTATGGCAAGGTGCGGGGTTTTGGTGCGGCCCTGTGTCAGTCAAACTGGCTGAGTGCACGTTGCACAGTCTGCGCCCCCGGCAAAGACTGAGTGCAGGTCTGCAGGAGTTCCTAGCCAGCCACTGGCGCCACATCTGTCAAATGACTGCTGTGCACTAGGTGCTCAACTTGATACCACGAGCACCACACTCACCACACGCCACAGATACCACAATCACCACAACCAGACACCATGGAAATGGGGATCCAGGCAGTGGAACCCACAGCATGCACCTGGAGGCAATCGCTCTCTTGGTTGGATGCGATGTGTAACAGTTACATCGCAAAAGCTACCCAGACCTTAACTTGGACAGTCATTCACCCTGAGCATGCCTGGCCGCTGCGGACCTCGATGTCTGCAGCTGCGCTTTGACGACTACAACAACACCATTGTGGACATGACCGGCGTGGACCTGCCGTGCACGGGCGTGTGGAACAACCTGAACTGGGACGCCAACAACTGCAACGCCCAGGAGATCTATGGCTGGATGGCTGAGCTGGAGAAGTACACCACCAATGTACGTCCTCCTGCTGCTGCTGCTGCTGCTGCTGCTGCTGCTGCTGCTGCCGCCTGCGGCGCCCTGCTGCTGCACTTGCTGCAGCAGCATCGGTTGATGACAGCATGCATGCTGCCGCTGCTGCTGCTGCTACTGCGGTTGTACTGGACCCACTGCTGCTCCTGCGGCTGCTCTGTATGTCAACCATGGGTGCTGCTCAATGGCGAACAGCCGCACACAGAAATGTGGCTGCCCATCCTTGTGCAGCCCCAGCTCTAACAACAATTGCTCTCATGCTCCCACTCTGGTGTGCAGGTGCTGCGCATGGACCTGAACCTGTACAAGCGCCGTATTGCCATCCTGCCACAAACCAGTTGCCCTTGGGCCGGCCTTGGTGCCGTGGGCTGCGGCCGCTACTGCTACACCTGGATCAAGGTGAGCCATCCACACCGGTAGCTTGCCCCTTGCACATAAGCTGTCACCAGCGGGTTGCTGCTCTGCGGTGTGCGGGCGATGCAATCGTTGGTTATGCCCATCTGTTGGTTCTGCCCGGCTTAGCCTCCTCATGACGCAACGTCACACACTCATGTTGCAGGGTGACTATGCAGCACAGCTGGACACCATCTTTCACGAGCTGGGCCACAACCTGGGGCTGCAGCACTCCACCACACCCGGCTCTGAGTATGGGGATGGCTCGTGTGCCATGGGCGGCTGCTGCAACCTTCGTTGCTTCAACGCGGCCCAGTCCTGGAGGGCAGGCCTTGCTCAGCCTAAGGCTGTGCTCAACGGCACCACCTTCCTGCCGGGTGTGTGGCAAAAGTATGATCTGCCCCATACCCCCAACAACGAGACCAACTTCGTCAAGGTGTGGGTTGTGGGGCACCTGGGTCGGGGCCTGGGGCAGTCCCGGGGCCGATTCTGGCTGAACACCCACCTGTCTCCGGCATGCAGACACATCTGTGACACGCCGTGTTATTAGTGGGGCGGCTCCCTGTATTTCGGGCTGGCTTGGTCCTCTAGTCATGGTGTTTGGATAACGACTGTCAGGCTCCGGCATGCAGACACATCTGTGACACGCCGTGTTATTATTGATATCATCACCCACCTGTCTGATGCATTCACCGTGTGATGGGATGCGTGCATGCGCCTGGCTTCAACCGTCAGTATTCTGCAAGCGCTGAAGCAGAGTGCATCTAACCGGCCTTGCCTGCTCCGAGTGATAATATCAACAATAACACCACGGCGTTTCACAGATTCATCTGCTTGCCTGTGCCTGCCCCTCCAGATCGCGCCCTCATGGATAAACTCCACCGTCTATCACTCGTACTACTTTTCGTACCGCACGGCATCTGGTTGGGACCGCGGGCTACAGTCTGCATACGCCGGCGGCATCAGCGTGCATGTGTACAACGGTTCCCAGTTCGTGGGTGCTGAGAAGTCAGAGTACCAGGGCCTGCTGCCGCAGGGCGGGCGGTACAACAACTCTCAGTACGGCTTTATCGTGCGCCTGACCGCCAAGAATGCCACGTTCGCCACCGTAAGTATGTTGCTCAATGCCATTTTTTCATGGCTGTTTGTGGCTATTTGCCAAGGCCGGCAATGATGGTTGCGCAGTCGTGGCACTTCGGACAGCCAGGCCTAAACGCAGCTGCTCTTTTGGGCCATGGTTGAGCAAGATCAGATGGTACGTGTACCACACTTGCAAATAGCGCACGTGCCAGGTATATGTTGTATGCAACAGGCATGGCCTGGTGCTGACCTGGCCGGGTGCTGACCCGTGCAGATCATGGTGTGCCGCTACATCGAGACGTCCGAGTCAAAGTGCACGGACAACCTCGATAACGACTGTGACGGCCTGTACGATGCTGCTGATACTGACTGCAAGGGCAAGATCCCGCCGGCCCCTCCCCTACTGGTTGCCTGCAATGGCAACGGGGTTTGCGAGAGGCCTGGGTGCGTCATCATCAGATATTTGCTCGTGCTATAGCCTCGTTAGTCGTGCTGTTGCTGCCTTGCATTGTGAAAATAGAACCATCGAGCTGCTTCATCGGAGTCGGTGTCTGATGCTGCCTTCACCTGCATCATCTGCGATGCATGGTCTTTAGGAATTTCTAGTTGGTGGGCTCCAGCAAGCAGATGAATCTGTGAAACGCCGTGTTATCACTTTTATTACTTTTATCTGCGATGCAGGGAGACGGCTCTGAACTGCCCTGCTGATTGCCCGCCCTTGTGTGGTGATGGTGTCTGGTGAGTCATGACGGAGTTGAGGAGACGACAGCGGCGGCATCACTGGACTGTGTGCACGCAGCCTCCCCACTCGCTTTGGAAAACCAAGTGTGTGGAAATCCGAATGTGTGCATGCCGGATCAGACCTGGCTGACCTTGTACAAACCTGCCCCTGCGTGCAGCGAGTATGCCCGAGGAGAGGATGCCTCCTGCCCAAACGACTGCCCTGCTGTGTGCGGCGATTGCATCTGTGATGTGTGAGTGTGACGGCGGCTGCCTCAACAGCTGCCTGCACCCCAGCGGCTGTATGGGTCCTGTCAAAAAGCCATCATGACTTGAAGCCTGCGCCTTGCATGATTTGCAGCGGCCCGGTGCTTACGCAAGCTGCTGCCCCGGACAGTGCCACTGTTCACTCCAGTGCTTCTGCTTGACTTGTGCCACACGATATATGACTCCATGCATCATCCACATCTGTGACACGCCGTGTTATTATTGTTATTATTATCATCCACGGTCACACATGACAGGGGCGATGGTCGTGGTGAGGGTGTGGTCGTGAACCCTGCGGATGGCACCAAGTCATTCGCCTGCCCCCGTGACTGCCCCATGACCTGCGGTGATGGCTACTGCGAGTGAGTGGGACAGGCTCGGCTGTTGCTGCAGCTGCAATGATGTGCGCAGCACGCTGACATTGTATCGAGGCATATTGTGTCAAGTATTGCGTGCTGGCTGCTAGCTGCTGCATGCTTGACAAGCGTCAATGCCATGGAAGCGTGTGTGTGGCTGGTGAGGAGTCCCGTTGTGTATATAACCTATATATATGTATGGCGTGCTTTAAAGTTGAGCTGTGCTGCCTTGTCTCTGCTCCACAGCAAAGCACGTGGCGAGAGGCCCTGGACCTGCCCAGATGACTGCCTCAAGTGAGTGCTGTACTGCAGGCACTACAGTACTTCTGCTTGCACAACCCAGGCACCTCATCTGAGCCACTTGCAACCGTGATCAGCAGGCTGTAGACGGTCTTGCGTTCGGCTTGCCTATGACACATGGCTTGTTCGTTGTTGGCTTAACATTGCCTGTAGCCGCTGTACGCATCACACACCCCTTGCATGGTGTCTGACTGACTGCCCGACGGGGTGCAATGTAGGGACTGCGGCGATGGGTACTGCGATGACCGGTGCGGCGTCCCTTCTCTTGTGCCTTGTGCTGGACCTTGACACTATCGCACCAAGTCACGCACTGTGCAAGCAACGGATTTCAGCAACCATTTGCATGCCTCTCGGCTTTGTGCCGCACTTCGGACACTTCCATGTGGCATGGAGCGACAAGCTTGATGCAACATATTTACATGTGCTGCCGCTTGCTTGCAGCTTTGAGAACGCGTACAGCCTGACGATCGACCCTGACCGCTCGTGCCAGAAGGACTGCCCTGCTGTTTGCGGCGACAACTACTGGTGAGCGAGCGAGTGCACGGGCTGCATCAAGCGTTATGTTTATTTGGAACAGCTGCAAGGCTTACTTGAGGCCCTCAAGGCTCGTAACATACAATCCCACTGAGCTTCTGCCTTGCCTGAGGGGCTGCGAGCGCGTGATCCCAAGGGCAGGAGCTGACCCATCAACTACTTCGAGCCACCGCCCCTATCAGCTGCCGACTGCTTCCTCCTATTGACTGCCGACTGCTTCCTCCTATCGACTGCCGACTGCCCCACCCGCAGTGATGCAGCCCGTGGCGAGACCGTGTTCAACTGCCCCAAGAACGGCACCATGTGGCTCAGCGTCGCCGGCGCCTTCCAGGACGGGGACTGCAGGGGCCGCTGCGGCGATGGCTACTGCAACGTGGCCGTCGAGACGTCTACGTGTATCGATTGCATGGGAGCCCGCAAGCCCACCCCCCCCAGCCCGCCCCCTCGCCCGCCCCCGCCAAAGCCGCCCCCCTCCCCTTTCCCGTCCCCGCCCTTCCCACCCTGCGCTCATGGTGCAGATGATGGGTCCGACAGTAGTCCACCAGCTACTGGCTCTTTCAAGCCTCCTCCACCCTCACAGAGCCCACCTCCCCCGCCTGTGCCGAACCCTCCACCTCCGCCCTCACCTTCCCCAAGACCCCCCGTCCCAGCACCTCCAAAGCCACCATCCCCCAAGCCGCCTTCCCCCAAGCCGCCATTCCCCAAGCCGCCTTCCCCAAGGCCCCCT
>BDCZ01000811.1:5049-20334 GCA_001662365.1 Chlamydomonas applanata
CATCCCTGATGTCAAGTCTTACACACCTGGGTAGGGCTGGTGTGCCCGAGATGGCTCTCTGCAAGGCTATGGGTTCATAGTGCCGAACACCCTTATCAGTCCGGCGTACAACTTTTTTCTGATGTCGTGTAGTGCCTGGATGTGTGCCATACAGACGATCGTGTATGGCAGCGTGTACAGCCAGGCATGGCTGTACACGCTGGGAAGGCTTGTCCAGCATTATCATAAGTGTTGAAGCGCTGCGAGCACAGCCCACTCCAGGCACACATGCGCCACCTTGAAACATGCCACGGACCCCATGTGCCTCCTGCTGCATGACAAAGAGACCCCCCCAGTCATGCACAAGCATGTGATGGTGTACTGCCCGACGATGTTATGATGTACTGCCTGACTACCAGCGTGATGTCTGGTTGTGCACGTCACACTGTCTGACACACTGTCCAAGTGTACTGCCTTGCTGTACTTCCTGGCGGTACGGCTGCAGGTACAATGACGCGGAGTACATCACGGACCTGATCACAGAGGCGGATCGCTTCGGGCGCGGTCCCGCACTCGCCGATGCGTATACCGCGTAAGCAGTATATACCGCAGTAGGCAGTACATACTATATACTACTGCCGTGTGACTGAACATACCCTGTGAACATACAGCTGGTTTGCTGGTTCTGTGCAAGCAAGACGGTCACACACGAGTGTCGTAGTATACGGCACTGCGTCTTGTCATACCTGAAAATCTATCGGTACATAACCGTACTGCTGTTTCGCGTATTCGTGTACTTTTGCTCTCAGGTCACCTCTGTCACAGGCGGTGGAAGCGCATGTGGCACGCGTTGAGGCGGCGCACGCACACACAGCCTTGCCAGATGACGTCATTGCCCAATTACACGTGTCACGGGCCACAGTGACCCCCTGGTGGTGGGCCATCCGGACGCTGCTCAAGTACAGGTGTGCTGGGGCTTCTTGGGGCTTGGAGGTCTCGGGGTTTGAGAGGTCTTTGAGGCTTGGGTCACAGGGTGGCAAGGTTGCATCGGGTTTAATTGGGCATGTGATATCAGTTGAATTGGGCATGAGAAATGAGGTGCCGCATGGCACTTCGAATGTTCAAGGTCCATCGAAGGTGCGGTTCGTGCTTGGGATTGAGGTGCTAGTACACTACGCAGACCAAACCTACCGCTGGGCTTGTGCCAGCTCTCTAGGGGGCATCATGATTGCATGGCAACGAGCTGTGTCCAACCCAGCCAAATCCTGCGCTGGGTTTACGCCTGATCTTCCCTCACCTCTCTTACTTGAGCTGGGCCTGCGCCTGCTACCCACCCACTGCTCTCCTGCTGGGCAACAGGACATCCAAGAACTACCGTGACCCCGCGTTCATCGCGCCCCGTTTTTTTGACAAAGTCTTTTTCAGCATCATCCTCATGACACTGTACCTCGGTGTGGGGGACGACTTCAGGTGGGCGGTACTGTACTGCCGGCAGGCAGGCAGCGGTACAGTTGTACTGCTGACATGGGGCTTCACAGTCGGTCGTGATTGGTACTGCAGGCATTGTGCTGTGCTGCGGGCGGAGGGGCGGGTGCTACTGCTGCAGGGTGCTTGCATGCAGCTTGGGATGTGGAAGGCATGTCCCCGCCATTGCCTGCCCGGCAGTAGCCCCTTTGGGCTAAAGGGCAGGCCGGATGTATAGGGGTATATCGAGTAGTATAGGTGCCCCCTTGAGGAGAGCGGTTATCACACTGGCCCACTCACTCAACATCACGTGGTACAGCTGGTTTGTGTTTGAGGTGCGGCAGTCCCCTGATCTTTCTCACGCATGTTTCTTGTACTTCTGTACCTGCTCAACGCCACTGGCCTGCAGCAAGGACAACATCATCAACATTGCAGCAATCCTCTTCATGTGGTGCGCAGTGAGAAGAATTGAAATGAATGACAAGAGCAGGGGGTGCTCTAGGATAGGCATGCTTGATTTGCTTGCTTGCTTGCTTGCTTGCTTGCATGATCGCTTGCATTAATGCTTGCATGCTTGCTTGCATGCCCTGCCCCCATGCCACGACATCACAGCAGGCATGGGGTGTTTTGGGTGAAAGCCCACAACCACGCTGATGGCATATGATCAGAGAAAAGACCTTGGCCGGTAGTCAGGTACATGATGGAGTCAGGTACATGATGGATACAACAGCGTACTGCCACACCGCATGCACCTGTACAAGGCATGATACCAAACAGCCAGGAGCGTGAGAGCCCACTTGAAAGCGCCACGACCTCCCGACGGCAGCACCTCTTCAGCGTGTAGTTAAACCAATCATCATTACGTAAGGCAGTTGGGTCGTAGTTGGACATAGCTGTCAACTGCTGCTGCTGCTGCCGCGTTGTACATGCAGGAGCGCAACCACCGGCTTCTCAGCAGCTGCATATGTCCCATCCCTGGTACTAGAGAGAGGCCTGTTTGTGCGCGAGCGCAACGATGGTGCGTGCGTCTTACATCCACCCAGCCATGCAAGCCTCATACCCGCTCACACCTGCTCACACCTGCTGACACCCCATCACACCCGCACAAGCCTGCCTACACGCATGCACCAAGCAGTGGCCAACGCAGCAGCAACTTGAGTACCGCTTTCGCAGCAGCTGCCGGGCCATGCACACCCTCATCAGATCACTGGCAGCATCTCCATCTCAGCTGCTTGCATCTGCCGCTTCACATGCCTTGCAGTCTCTGACCCTCAATTGCACAACCCTCCAACCTGAACCCATATCCCCTGGGCCCCCGAAACTAATGCCCCACCTGTACCCTGAACCCTGCAAACCTACCGCGTATGTCAAACAGTCGTATGTGTGCGTACTTCGTATGTATACGTGTGTTTCCCCTATGTACGTGTGCCATGCTGCAGGCCTGTACATGTCATCACCTGCATACCTTGTAACTAGGATGGTTGAGTAAACCCTGTGACCTAAACAATCCATATGCTCTTAACACTGCTCTTAACAGGTATTCATGTGTAATGCAATCGCATAATGTAATGCAATCGCATAATGTAATGTAATCGCATATGTAATGTGATCGCAGCATCCCTAATGGGAAACGCTGTAGCAAGTCAAGTCATATGTAATGTGCCATGTGGCAGGCCTGTACTACGTCATCACCTACCTGTTGACCAAGATGTGTGATGAACTGGCGATCAACGCGCTGTCCACTGCGAGCGTGTGCGGCTTTGTGTTCTATGGCATGCGGCTGCAGGTGATTGCGTGCAGCATAACGGCTGACTTGACTTGTTACAGCGTTTCCCATTAGGGGTGCTGCGATTCCCTGATCTTCCTGTGGATCAATTGCTTCCAGGCCACACGGTTTAAGCATAACGGCTGCATGACCTGTAATCTGGCAACAGCACAGCACAGCACCATAGTGGCTGCAGTATTGCTGCGGCAGTTGCTTTACGGCTGGCACAGTGTGGCACAGTAGTAGCTGAGAGGAATGAAGAGCTGCCGCAGCGCTGTGTTCATGAGGCTGCTGGCGGGAAACTAAGCAGGCTGAAGGGTCGGGGATAGGGGCAGGATGATTGTAGCTCAATTTGGTTTGAACTGGGGGTCGGGGTGCTGTGCCAAGCTGCTGTTGACTGCAGGTTTACTCGGGTGTAGCACCGGCCGCTTGCAGTGAAGTATCATTGGCACAACCCTATAGAGCCTTGCACTGCAGGAGGGTTGCGTGCTGCGTTGAACACGCACACCCAACCTGGTTGTTTCGCAGGGAGAGTGGGTCCTGTTTTGGATCACATACTACACGTCTGTCGCGGTGGGCATCTCCGCGGCCTATTTTGTCGCGTCGTGGGCGCCTAACCTGGACGTGGCCAACGCACTGCTGCCCATCTGTGAGTGTGAGCACACCAGTGTGAGGCCATGAGTGTGAGCTCATGAGTTGATTGAGGGCATTCACCAAGGACGTAGCATGGATGCAGAAGCAGGTGGGGGTGCAAGGTCATCAGGGACCCCTCCTGATAACAGTTTAACTTGAGGTCATAATTGAGGTCGCATAGGTCAGTCAGGGTTTAGGCCACGGGGCATGCCTCCATCGAACATGGATGCCTTTCTGCAAGGACCCTACCTGGAAACCAGTGCCCCAAACCCTGCACCCCAATGTGGATGGTGCTCAATCGTGTCTGCCATGCATGTGCAGATACTGAGCATACATGCATGTGCGCATATGCATGGGCAAGCTCAGGCGGCTACCTCTGAACCCGCTGCACCCAACCCCACCCCTACTTGGTGAGTTTTTTACATTGCATGTGGCTGGCGCTTGCTCCCAACTCCCGTGTACATGTGCACAGACGCGACCACTCTCATGTTCTTTGCCGGCTTCCTCATCCGCTTGGACAACATCCCCAACTACTGGAAGTGGTGCGTGGTTAACTAATGATGATCAGCAATGCTGATATGACACTTACCTTTGAACAGAAATACATTTGTAGTTAAGTATGCTCATGCATTACAACCCTAAGGTAGGGACCCCCGAAGTTGCCAGCGGATGGGGCGGTGGGGTAAGAAATGTGCAGCAAACTATATCAGCATCCAAGAAGAACCTGGAAATCAAACACAGCTGGATGGACTGCTATTCAGGAGTTTGGTGGTGCTCAGTCACATCTCACAGCTGGCCTGTCCTGTACTGCTGCCCCGCAGGTACTCGTACATCGATCACGGGCGGTACAGCTGGGGGGCACTGATGGTGAACCAGTTTGAAGACAACAATGTCCCGTACATTGGTGCGTGCATGGAGTACAGGGCTCGGCAGTGCGGTGCAGCCACTGCAGTACATTGCAGTACCGTACAATGCAGTGCAGTACAGTGCAGGAACGGGTGGAGGATCGTCATGAATGATGAATGTCTGCACATGCACATGACCTTGAGGAGCACGTAACTCCCAGCATGTTCAACAGCACACCAACTGGCCTGGCATCATCTGGCACACCAACACACTGTAGTAGTTCACCTGGTCTGATGTGGTTTGCGGATATCAAAACCACTGCGACAAGCCTTCTTCAGATCAAGTGGTCTGAAACCACCTAATCTGACATATGTCTTTGGCTGGGGCTCGCTGCTGGGCTTACACAACAGGCGGGCAGCCTGTGCTGGACTACTTTGGGCTTGGAGGCATCAAGAGCAAATGGACGTACACGGGGTGAGTTGGGCATCGTGCATGGGGCCAGGCGAGGGAGGTGAACGGGCCGCGGGGAGGTGGATGGGCAAGATGTCAGAACTGAGACCGCGAGCCTGAGACTGCGACCCTGAGCCTTTGTCTGGAGACAGGCGGCTTATAGTAGCCAAGCAACTCTTGTTAGCTGTTCTTGTTAGCTGACAAAAGGAGATGGCTGGAGGAGAGGTTCCCAGTCTTCCAAAGCATCCAAGGGAAGCACGCACGTACTTCGTGCAAGTCAATCACTGCCTCCCCCCACCACCGCCTGTCCTCATCACCGCTGTCCCTTCCTCCCCCTACTCACTTCCCCCTGCCCTCCACCCCACCCCGCCGAATGAATGCTGCCGTGCATCATTACCTTGTGCCCTGCAGCTTTACTGCGCTGTTCTTCATCTTCTTCTTCCTTGCCACCTGGCTGGTGCTGTCCTTCAAGCGGTACCAGGTCAGGTGACCTGCTCAACTGTACTTTCCAACCGGTGGCGGCCCACAGCACTGAGTGGCGTGCGCCTGCTGGCCCCAGCGCTGACTCTTGTTAACATTTGTATGATAACATCGTGATAAAACCGGTAGTTATCAACTTGATCATCAAATTGGTACCAATGTGGCGCTGCAACCCTGGCTGCAACCCGTGCTATGGCAGTGGGGTGTCTTGACCCAGCCGGCCGTGACGGCGCACCGACCTCTGGTGGTGGGGAGCTGGAACCAAAGTGAATTGGAACCAGAGTGAATTGGAACCAGAACAGACACTGCGAGATGAGATGCCCACCCACTCCAGGCAGCACTGGCACTGTGCCTGTGGACCCATCACTGCGTTAATGATTGCGTGATGCCAGTCGGTGTCATATCTGTGACATGCCGTGTTATTATTAGTCGGTGTCAACGACAACATCTTCTTCTTGCAGTGCTGCCATTGGGAGGTCCTGCCCCACAGCACAGGTAGTGTGACTGTGGTACTGGCAATTGTGGTACTGGAGCCTGCGGCAGTATGCGTGTGGCGGTACACCTGTGGCGGTACACCTGTGGCGGTACACCTGTGACGGTACAGCTGTGGCGGTACAGCTGCAGCAGTATGCCTGCGGCACCGGCATGGCAGCACGCCGTGATGATTTCAGGAGGCTTGGGTGCTGTGTTGGCAGGGGGTGCGTCTAGTCAACCTGCAGGATTAGGAGCATTGCAGCGTACCGCTATAGATCTAGATAATAATGATAACACGGCGTTTCACAGTTATAGGTATAGATCTATACCTACTAGATAAGTGGTGAGCTGGGCACCATAAGCATCAAGACCTGTTTGGATTCGTTGCAAGCATGCATGCTGGTGATCAGTCTGACCCACTGTGAACATGCTACATGGGAATAATAGCTCGTGACAAAGCTCATGCATTTTGTCTGATGCCATATGTGCTAGACTCTCAATTGCGTGATCCTCCGTTGACTGAAGAGGCCTTAGGACGACGGGATGAAATGATGCATCACCTCACAGTTTCAGCCGTACAGTACTCTCACAGCATGAGTGATTTGCTGACCTCATGCGGGGCAGCTGGGTGGATGAGGAACATAGGTATGGGTGTAATCTGTGATAGCTATGTGAAGATTTCCTGCCATGCATCTTTACCTGCTGAGGCTGGATGCCCATGGCAACTGTCAAATGGTCAGCAGTGGTGAATTACGATAACTGCTGCCGCATCCGCCGCATCCTTGACGTTTGGGTTTTAGGACGGCTGCCACTCTGCCTCTGGCAAGCCCAACGTAAAACTGGGGCACATGTAGCGCTGCAGCCTGGCTGTGGCAGACAGAATCTTTAAATTGCGTCAGGTATGGGGGACATCTTCTCACATGGGATAAGTCAGCCTACCTCCACCAACCCTTAGCACCGACACCCTGGTATCGCACCGGTGCATGACCTGGAGGTAAAGGAGTTAAATCTGGGCAGAAGTGGAGGCTTTCTGTCTTTGGGTCAGACACGCCCCTGGAGGGAGTGAAAACACGCCAGCTGTTGACAGGTCTGGCAGCAAACGCAGCGGTGGGATCACGATGCAGTGTGGAAGCAATACGACCCATGTGCGCTGCTGGCTGCCAGTACAACTGCAAGGCACCTACCCGTCGTCAGGATATATGGTAGGTGACCATATGTCCTGATCATCTCCGGAGTGCCTATTGCAATCCTTACATGCAAGCACGAACGCATGCCAGCAAGCTTGCAGCCACCCACCACATGCTGGAGCACAGGACATAGTATGTATGGAGTGCTTGTCTTTGCACAGCCACAGGTGCACGCCGCGACTTGGCGCACGCACCAGCAGGCATTGCACCCTAGCAGGCTTGCTGGTCAGAGTGCGGAGATGTCAATGGCTACAGAAGCTTTATTTCGCAAGCCGCACATGCGGTAGGCCTCTTAGTCTGCGTCCGTGTACCATGGCATGCTGATCTGGGTGCGCGCAGGCAAGCGTGGCACCGCTGCTGCATGGGCAAGGCTGTGCTGGATCCCATGGCCATGCACACAGCTGCGCGGCTGCAGCGGCACACCGACGCAGCTTCAGCGCTCAGTGCGCGCGCATCGGCCATCACATGAGCGGTGCAGAATGGGCTGTCACCAGGTTGTCGATTATTGTTACCGTAAACAACAGGTCTGCTTGGCTTGGTATGACCGACAGTTGCTTCATCAGTACCAACAACGGTGACCACAGCATCAACAGCAGGCACCACCAGCGGCAGGGCCTATGCCATCATGCGTCGTCACACTTTGTAGCTCGTTCATGGCGCTCGCATGCAGGTACACTCGCAGGTGCACTCCCAATCAGTGGTGCGACCGTGAGCACTGTGATTGCATACCCAACCAACTGCCTGCGTACCCAACTGCCTGCATACTCAACTGCCTCTGCATTTATGCCAGCCGCGTCTGGGGGTGCACTCAAATGCTGGGCCACAAAGATGGCAGCCAGCTACTCACCAGCAGGAGAACAGCAGCTGCCAGCATGCCTGCTGCCAGGTGCGGTGGGAGGCCACGACCCGGCCATCACAGAGCAAGAGCTCAGGTCCCGCACACCGCCCAGCATCACCCTTGGGTGACTATGTCATGGGCAGCTGGGTCAGGGGCCGCTGCGCTGCTGGTGCTTGCTGCTGCTTTCTTCCACCAGCACGCCACCACTGTGCACGTCGAGCGTCCCTGCTGCTGCAGCCTGCTCAGCTGCTGCCGCCTGCGCCTCTGATGCCCTGCGCTCAGCCACTTTGAGCCGCATGGCTTCACGCTCTGCCACCCACACCGCATGGGCCGCCAGCACCTGCAGCACATTATACATATGTACATGATATAAGTGATGTAATGTCGTGTTTATTAATATATATAGATTTAGTGATACATGATATATGATGATGACAGGTGAACAGATTGTGCAGTTCGCAGGCAGCCGTCAAAGGCAGCTGACCCGCATCAAAACACAATGTGAGCTATGTCTGCGATCATCACCATGTGTGCGGGACTGAGCATCATGGGACTGCAACGTGCAGGCACATGATGCTGCAGCCAACTGCAGTGGCCCTGCTGTCCATCCCACACCAGACCCAGCTAGCACCAGCACCCGCGCGAGCACTCTCCTTTGAAGCCTTCTGAGTGCTCTAGAAAAAACTAAACCACAAAGAAACAGCGGAGCATACGACCAGCACCATAGCAGCGGTTGCAGGCCTGTATGAGGTGTGACCAACCTGCACCAGCACATGCAGCATGCACCATGCACCAGCACCTGCACCGTCACCCACCTCAGCCACGCCGTCTGCTGGCCAGTAGAACCAGTCGAGGCTGGTGTTGAAGTGGGCCCAGTCCTGATGAGACAGTGCGGCGTCCAGCACGGGTGCCAGCGCCTGCATCCGTGACAGTGACAGTGACGGCAAAGCTGTGTTGGTTGCTTAAACCTCTGGACACTGATCAAACAATACATCGATGATCATCCCGTACCAGCCAATTGTATCATTATGACGATAGTGAACAACGCCTAAGTGCGGCGTGATGGCGGCGGCAGGGCTGTGATGGTTTCCTTTGGCACGCTCGCGCTTACATAAGTTACATGATGGGACTAATGGATGGCATTTGAATGCCTACAGCAAATCACTAGTTCAATACTACGGCTGACAGGGGCTGATGGTACAGATTCTGCTATAAATCACCCATACGCGTACAGCAGCTACCATGCCCCTCACCTGTTCCCGGAATGTGTCTTGTACTGCCTTGCCCCTGGCCCTTAGTGAAAGTGTAGTGCCTGAGAAGCGGGCCACACTGGCGTCCGCACGCCCCACAATCCTGTGACCGTGTGATGAGTAATGCATGATGTGTGATGTGTGAGGCGTGGCATTGCAGAAGTGTGAGGCATGGGCACAGTGCAAAGGCACGGTTGGCAGTGTGAGGCAGGGTTGACGGATGCATGCCCAAGCCATACAGCATGTTGGCATGTGCGCATTCCGGTAGGGTGCAAGTCGTGGCATTCATAATTAACTGAGCGCACACGTGGACTGGGCACAGGCAGCCGCTCTGGAAGCAGGCAGTACACCACCAGGCCATAGCACGGAATGGTGTATCCAGAGGTACATCAGGCAGTACACAGGCATGCCACCAGGCAGTACAGCACCTGAATGGGCCAAACGTAGAGCCGGCCAGCAGCAGCGTGTGTGGAGGCACCTTGGGCACCGAGACACGGGCGGGGGCGGTGAGCGAGGCTTGCAGCAGGCCCATTGGAACATAGCCACGTGCGACCGCCACGGCGCCTCCGATCTGTGCGCATGCACATCAGGCATACATACAAGGGACTTTTAGTAATACAGGCTTGTAGGTTGTACAGTTTGCAGGGTTTGGGAGTCATGCAGTTGCAGCCTCCGATCTATGCGCATGCATCAGTTGCGTCAGATGACTGCCGGTGACCCTGAATGAGGATTGGGTGGGTGAGGCGGCAGCTGGTGCAGGTGGTGTTGCGAGGGGTATTCTGAACGAGAAGTGGGAGTGGGGTCAGGAGCAGGGGCAGGGAGTGGTAGTGGGAATTGAGTGAGCAGGGCCACGGCCGAGGGGTCAAGTTCCAGGGCTACTCCAGGGGCTATCCATGATGTTTGAATTGTAAAACTGAGACCTCGGCATGGATACTATCTCAAGCCCTACATGGCTACAACCAGTAGACCATCTCGTGGACCCGAGTACTAGTACAGACAAGCAGAGAGAGATGAAACGAGTATCAGCAAAGATTTAGTAAGCATAAACAGGTGGCTCACGCACCATGTGGCGGATCTGGTTAAGCATGAAGGAGAGGCCTGAGACCTGGATCCTTACAGCTCTCACACCACCAGGCACCAGGGCCCGGGAGTCATCCGCAGTGAAGCTGCTGATGACTCGGTAGTGCCTCACTCCCACCTTATCCCCCTCCTCCACCTCCCCTTTCCACCCACACAGTTGGGTCCAGCGCCGCGGCTGTGGCGGTGAATGTTGTTTGTCGTCTGGCTGCTGGGGGCCTGGCGCAGCAGCTCCACTGCTGCTGCCACCCTCCAGCAGCACCCCTGACCCTGCTGCTGCTAGAGCAGCCACACCAGCCTCGGTCCTCCCAACAGCAGCAACAGAGGTGGCAGCAGCAGCTGCTGCTTCCCCCAAGCTACTGCCCATGCTCAGGGCTCCATACTCAGCCGCCAGCTCAGCCTCGAGCGTGAGCGCGCTGGGCTCGGCCCCTTCATCGCCTGCCTCCTCGTCTTCCACCACCCCATCGTCTTCCACTGCCTTGCGCCGTCCCTTGGTCCCAGCCGCCGCTGCGCGGGCAGCCCATAGCGTTACGGCCCATCACACATCACACCACACCACACCGCACAACACACCAAAACACCATGCTTCAGCACAGCAGTCACGGGGATGAAAAAGGAGATTGAAAAGCACAGGGTGCGCGTTTGGGCAGCCAGCCGACGCACACTATCAGCAGTTCCTGGCTTTCCACCACTATGGGTGTACTGCCTGACCCATGCGCACCCTGCTGCTGCGACTGCGTCATGTACTGCCTGCGCCTGACGGTGAAGTTGTGAAACGGGTGCTTGCCCTCGTACAGCTGCAGTGCCTCCCGGAAAGTACTGCAAGGCAGTACAGTCACGGTGCAGGCGCTTGTGCGCCAGCGCACGCTCTGCCACTTTTGGAGGCTGGCGCTATGGACAGGCTGCGGCAAGCAAAGGACCATGCACTGCACATCTTCTGCAGCATGGCGCACATGCCCTTAGACTGCCTGCGGCCTCCTGTACAAACAGCTTCAACTCTGGTGCAGAAAAGTTGGCTCACGGCAACATCAGCATGTCCTCACTGCATTCACGCCAGCACTCCCACACCTCATGATGTGGCGGTCCTCCTCACTGCCATCACACTTGAGGCCCAGCATGGCTGCAGCACAGCACCGACAGCACATCACAAAGGGCTCGTTACTTGTGAGCCCAACCGCCTGGTGGGGACTTCAACGAAGAGTACAACCGCCAACCGCCCGGTTGGGAGCCCAACAACCCGTACCTGCCGGTAGGTAGTATTCGTACGTGCGTTCCATGCACGCGCGGCGCGCGTTGAACTTTTTGTTCGCGCGCTGCACGCTCAGCACGCGCACGCTGGGGGGCAGGTGTGCGTTCAGCGCCGCTGCCACGGCCTGGCCCTCGGGGTCTGACATGAATAGTTCATCTGCTCCCTCCATCACGATGCGGCACCCAATCACCTGCCATGCAAAACAATGATCAAAAGATGATCAAAAGATGATCCGAGATGATCCTAAGACTAACATTCACAATCACTTCCACTGCAGTGTCCTGCGCAGGTTCACCTTCAGGTTCACTGCTGGGTGGACCGTTAGTATCCCATTGTTTCATCGGCATGTCCCGTGATCAGCATATGGCATCATTCTACCCACCGTGCGACACCACCCCACCCCCATGCAGCACAACCAAAGGAATGGCCGGTAGATGAACAGCAAGAAGAGTACTTAGAGTAACACAGCCAGGTCTCACTCACCGTGGCCAGTGAGTGAACGCCTTTGTCAGTGCGGCTGGAGCGTGTCCACTTGATCTTGACTGCAGTCAAACAGCCCACCAGTCAAACCTGACACCTCAAACAATCGACTGCTCAGCCCATAGACACATAAATACCTATCCGAGATATCTATCTATAGTGCCTATCGGTATCAATCTCATACACAGCCATTCGTATCTGAGAAGCTAGCTCACATAGGTCTCCATAGTTGGAGGGCGCAATCAGCTGCGCGTGCAGCAGTGCCCTCTCCAGCACACCCTCCACTGTTGTGTCCGCCTCAAAATCTCGTGACAGCTGCAGGCCTGCATGCGGCAGTGGCGCGCATGGCAGTATGGCTGCTGTGGCAGCATGGAAGCTGCAGGACTGCGTGTGGCAGCATGGCAGCCATGGCAGATGCAGGGCGGGGCATGGCAGCAGCACGCATGGCAGCAGTGTGGGGCCCGCATGCAAGCATGCTTGCATGCACAGCATGCCCACATGCATGGCGCATGCCACGGCATGCCCACATGCTTGGCACACGCATGTCATGCGATGGTCGGTTCAGGGCAAGGCGCACAGCAAGAGGCCCCTATTCTGGAACTGGCATGGGTGGCAGGAACATTACTGCAGGCATATGTGGCGGGCATGGCTCACACATGGGCAGCAGTCGCAGCACATGTGGTGGGCGTGTGCAGCGGGCACATGTGCAGGCGCATGTGAAGGTAGGTGCCTTGAGCTACGGCATACAGATGGCCAGTGGCACATGTGCCGGGTGTGTTTGGCAGCAGGTGCCTTCGTTCGGCGCGCAGCATGCCTGGTATGAGTGCATGGCGCGTGCGTGGTCTGCACAGCACATCGGCGCCAGTCAGCCATGGGCAGCAATTGCACGCTCACCTCGAAAGTCAGTGCCAATATACGCCACGTGCATGGCGACCGCTCTCTTTTGGCCCGGCATGCGCTCCCTGCTGCTGCCAGCAGCCTCCCCTTCGCTTAACTCTCCCTGCTCCTGCTCCTCCTCCTCAGCTGCCTCCAGTCCCTCCTTTCTCTCCTTCTTTACTGCTCCTTGTGGAGCCATGTCTATGGGCGCCACACGCACTTCGGTGCGGGGGCCGCAGGCACCGCGCGGCTGTGCGCAGGGCGTGATAAGTGGCGGGGCGGGCACGGCAGGCGCTCGAACAGGCGCGCGGCTGTGTGGCAGCGCACAAAGCCCGCAGCGCCTGTGACCAAGCGTGCAGGATGGATTTGGTGGTTGGTCGCGTGCGCCATGCAGAGGCATGCAGATGTTTGCTCAGCCAACCAACCCGCTGCACTGCATGTTTCCGTGAAAAGAAAATGCGACTTGCCAATGCAACGAAGCTCGCGCTACGAGATGAGACGTGGCGCAGCCACGCATACTGCTGTAGCGCCGGGGCGTGGTATGCCAGTATGTAGGCGCAGTTCCAGAGCTAATCATGTGTCAAGAGGAGGAAGCCCTGGACTGCCTGTAGAGTTAGGGTTTGGGGGAACCCTCTTTTGTCGGTTGTTGGTGGGGACGGAGATCCCCACGATCCTCAATACTCAAGGCGTGGAGCAGGGATCGGGCCGGCAGATCGACAGATTCAAAGGTTCTAGGGAGTGCACCCAGATATAGGTAGAACTGGGCGCTTCTAAAGATTGAATCTATTGAACTCAATTGGTTTGACGCTGCCTGCCCATCACTCCAGCTGTGATTAACTGTGACTCCCTTCTGACTCACACCAGCTCCACGTCCTCAGGCGGACATGCGCTGCCGGGACAAAAATTGAAGCAGGCCCAGGGCAGGGGCATTTGCGAAATTCAAGAAACGTGCAATGATCTTCTCACAACCTTTCTGAACCCTACCTTTCTAATGTGGCATGCAGCAAATTGCCCAAATTTGCAGGAGGAATGGAAGGGCCGGGACCCAGCCCGCGACAGACTCATCGCGAGCAGGATTGCGGCAAAGGAGGTCAACAAGGCACATGGGGGCTTGATCGGGGGCAAAGAGGAGCTCGCAGCGGCTCTGGAGGGGAAGGTGTGTGTGTGTGTGTGTGTGTGTTACACAAGGCCCGAAAAGGGCCAAGCGAGCTACAGGGCAGACCAGAGCAGGACTAGAGGGAGACACGGAAGCAGCGGCACCGAATGTTAGGGTTCTGGTAGCTGAGTGGGCATAGCCAGCACTGTCTTACAAGTTGTCGAGTCCAGCTTATATGGCGGCTCGGATCACACATGCAAGCCATGCAAGTACCGTTCATATTCTCACATTACCCCCCCCTTAAAAATGGCGCGTCCCGCGACATTACTGCAAACATGCTACTAGGGGCCAGCCTTAGAGGACCATGTGATAGGCTGCTTCATGAACTGCTTGTAGGCATCCAACTTCCAGACACCTGTGTTACCAGCGCCCCGATACGGTTCCCAGCTGTTATGGCTGTCGTCATAGTTGAGCCATTTAACCAGGTACAAATACTTCCTAAGTTTAGGATCCATGTAACGAGCCAGAATCTTTTCAACCACATATGCATCATCAGATGTGAATGTAGCACCTGTGGCAACATGACGGTGAGGATCAACCTGCACAGAACGCTCGTCACTGGTGACATGTGGCTTTAGCTTAGAAACATGGAACTTTTGGAAAATAGGCAGGTTATCACGCGACAAATCCAGCTCATAATGTTGGTCACTGGAGCCAACAGAAATCACAGGACATGGACCAATCCAGCGATCCTTGAACTTGCTGGATGGCTGTGCTAGAGCAACATCTTCCGAACTCAACCAAACGAGATCACCAACCTTGAATGATACATCACGGTGTGAGGCGTCAAAACGAGCTCGAGCCTGCTCCTGCGTTTCCTTAATCAACGTGGTTGCACGAACATATGCCTGCTGCATGTTAGAGTGGAAATCAGTGGCAGGTACTGTCAGTCCCAATGCATGCTGCGTCAGAGTCTTAGCATGAAAACCATAGTTCATGTAGAAAGGGGAAAAACCAGTGGACGAATGCACGTGGTCATTTTAGGCAGATTCAGCCATAGGCAAGTAGTCATCCCAATCATCATGGTATGGATTAACATAGTGCCGTAAAATCTGAGCAAACGTGCGATTAGTGCGTTCAG
>BDCZ01000812.1:0-12414 GCA_001662365.1 Chlamydomonas applanata
CCTCCTGGTCGCCCTCCCCGTCTCCAGGCTCCTCCTCCCCCTCCCCCTCCCCCTCCCCCAGCCCCTCCCCATCGCCCTCCTCCAAATCAGGCTCCCCATCACCCTCCCGATCACCCTCGCCATCACCCTCGCCCTGGCAATCCCCGTCCTCCCCATCCAGCCGCTCTCCATCCTCCCCTGATGTCAAGGTAAGGGCATGCACGCTGTTCACCTGCGGCTAAGCCATGCTGCATGTTGCATTGTCAGTATGTGGTTGTAGCAGCTGCATGCATGCGTGGTGGCATACGTCATCATGCGCTGCCTGCTGCCAGGCGGCAGCCAGAATATGAGCATATGGCTGCACCAGCACTGCCCACGCTTGCTGGCCAGTGCAGCATTGGAATTCATATCAGCACGGCACTTCCTGTAGCTGTCTGCATTGACTGACGTGATTGTGCTGGCTGACCCATCTCCCACTTGACGTCAGGTCACGGCCTTCTCAGGCCCACCTGACAAGTCGTCTGGCTGAGCTGGCCTGCGCACCAGCATGGTGCTGGTTTTAATCCCATGTTTTCAAGGCAGGCTGTGGCGTTGGTGCCTGCTGGTAGGGCTTGCAGATTGCCTTGCAGCCCAGGTGGTGACAGGCGGGTGCATTCGTTGGGTCTAGGGCCTGAATGGATCACCTGAACATGGCATGTGGGGCTACACACATTGTGGGGGTACCTGCATATAGGAGGAGGGAGGAAAGCCACAGGGTAGCGGCTGTGTCATCATATTGTGAGTATGTGGACTGTGTGCATGAGGGTTTGCATGGTGGTGTAGGCACTCGGTGGTGCTGGCTTGCCACACCCTTTGTGCCTGTATGTGATTATGTGATGGTCTGCGGCGGCCAGGTTCGTTGGCTATTCGTGGTGGCTTAGAGCTCAAAAGCGGCTGGCAAAGGTCCCTGGTGGCAATCGTGCCACACGCATGGCAGTGGGTTAATGCACGATCCAGATGTGCGGATCAAGTGATAGACAGGGTGCTTGACACCCTATAGGGGTGCGGTTGCATAATGGTGTGCAAGGCACAGGAGGGTTACAAGTGGACTAGTGTGGGGCATGTACAGGGCGCGTGGGCTGGGCCCAACAGTTCCAGGTATAAAGCTGCTTCCGCATGCTTGGTGATGTGGATATGGTATGCTTTATGTGCTGTGGTGGTTTGAGTAATGCATGTGCTCAGTGATGCGGGAGCTGGTGGTCCTTCGGTGTGTGAAAAGGCGCTGCAGTGCACATGTGCACAATATGAGAGTGGAATGGCCGAAACATCATCATCGTCATTGCACGGCTTTGCGCAGTTAGACTGCGGTGCTGCAGTTCGATACAATCTTCCATGGCCGAAAAGCAACACAGGTGAATGGGCATGGCGCTTGCCGCTGCGACAGCTGCAGAAGAAGAAGCAAGGGCTTTCCACTTTGTACATAATTTTTGAATATCAGCCAGTGAAGGGCACGTGTGTCAAGGAGGCCCTGGTGGAGGGCAAAGCTGCTGTACAATATGAATCCCACTTCAGTTGCCCTGTTGTCTGCTGCTCTGTGTAATACTACTAGTGAACTCAAAGCCTGTGCAAGCCTGTCGACGTCTTGCAGCAGGTTGACCCAGCTGCAGTGGTACGTGGCCTGTGCCGTACAGCATGCGCACGCATGACGAGGGGTGCTAGCAGGCCAGCTGCGCCCAGTCATGGAGATGGATGGACCAGCTCAGCCTCTTTAGATGCACCCAGCGGGCGATCTATGGGCGCATTTTCATGCCGCCTGTACATCTTCAGCAGCCCGTGGTAGAGTCTGCTGTGCGTGGGTAGACTCCAGCATGCAAGCACGGGTTCAGGAAAATAGGCGCGATGCTGATTATGGCGCTTCAATTGTGCAGGAACGCGGTGGGCGCGTGCTGCTGACTGCTGGGTTCCCTAGCGAAATGAGAGGACCAGTGTGTGAGGGAATTCACATGGGCAAAGGTATTGTTGTAGTTGTCGCCAGTTCTGCTGTTAAGCATCTTAGCAGGCTTGGGCCCAGGTTCGCGAAACGCAAGGGGCCACGCAGGGGCATTTCACAAACCCCAGCGATCATCGAAATGTTGCTGCAGAAGCAGCTGGGCCGGCAGTCGGCCCAGACATCATTCGCTGCAAAACTTCAGGCCAGCAGCGATGGCGCACGAGTGCCCCGTGTTGCGGTGCATGCGTCGCCCAGCCCCAGCACCTCCTCCATGCCGTCGGCCATGGCCCCGGTTAGGACGCGCTCCGTTTGCAGCCGCCGCTCCTCCATCGTTGTTCGCGCTGCTGCTGCCGCGAAGCCCTGGAAGACCAAGGACTGCCGCCTTGTGCTGGAGGATGGCAGCGTCTGGTGGGGCACCTCCTTCGGTGCCAAGGGCACGGAAATCGGCGAGGTGCGCAGAAGATACCGTCAACAGCGATGGCGATGGTCGTGTTTTTTCGTTTGCCCAACACGTGGGGCACCGAATTTGTCTTGATCGTGCGGTCCCGCTCCTCCCACCGCGTGCAGGTCGTGTTCAACACCTCGCTATCGGGCTACCAGGTGCGTTGCAGGTGCCCGGATGTGCTGCAGCGGTGTGCATGGTGATGAGAACCCTGATGTGTACCGGCCATGTGCTTCTGCGTGATCGTGCGCCCCGTGCATGCTGCACCCATCCTGCCCTCAGGAGATCATGACTGACCCTTCCTACAAGGGGCAATTCGTGGCATTCACCTGCCCGCACATCGGGAACGTGGGAATTAATGATGGTGAGCTCCTGCTGTACATGCGCACCTTCGACTGCTGGCACAGCAGTATGCAAGCTTGTTGCCACAGCATGAATCAGTGGCCCAGCACAGTGCTGTGTTCTTCAGAACCTGCACATGAGCTGCAGCAGTCCATTGGCCACTGATGTCTGCAGCCATCGCATCGCAACTGCGAATTGGTTTTTTGTCGGACTCGCCCTTGGCATTCGACTTATATCTTGACGTGACCACCCTGTGCGGCACAGAGGACATGGAGAGTGACAAGGTGCACCTGGGCGCCATCATCGTGCGTGACCTGTCCGTGACTGTGTCAAACTACCGATCCAAGATGACGTTGGAGGACTACTGCAAGAAGGAGGTGCGTAAAACCATGGCCGGGGCATGTGTGCGCACCTTGCGCCTCTGTATGCTGTGGTGCGGCCATGAGGATGGGTCCTGCCTGGTGCATGCTGCCAACGTGCCAGGGTCTAGCAGCCGTGCCTGAAGAGCTTGCTCACCAGCCACCCTCACTCCTCGATCCCTCTGCCTTCTGACCAGGCCTTATCCAACCTCGCACGTGCCAATCCTTCCCACACATCCCCGTTGTTGCGATGCTGGCTACTCACCTGGGGTTTGCTGAGGATGGATCCATTGATTATTCCTTTAATTCCCTGCAGGGCGTTATGGGCATCACCGATGTCGACACGCGGGCGCTGACCAAGGCACTGCGCGACACAGGGTGCTTGGTGGGTGTCATCACGACCGACGCGACCAAGACAGATGCTGAGCTGGTGTCCATGGCCAAGAGCTGGACCATCGTGGGCAAGGACCTGCTGAGCGTGGTGCGTGGTCAGATCAACTCCTGATGATGGTGCTGATGATGTTGCTGGGTAGCGGCAGTCCGTATGGAACTGCGGTTTGTCAGGTGGCTGGTATCGCGTGTGTTGCATGAGGGGCCATTCTTGTGAGCTGAGCACTCAGCAGGCCGTGCTGCATCCCCGGCACATGCTGACACTCGGGTCCACGTGTACGGTGTGCACGTCAATCCATCCCGCCATCCAGCGGCATACAGCCACTAATTGTGACATGGGTTGCACACGCTCCTTGCCCTGTGCCGCAGGTGAGCTGCAAGGAGCCATACGAGTGGCGCCAGGGCACTGATCCTGAGTGGGAGTTTGCGCCCAACGTCAAGAGCAGCTCAGGGGGCCCCCCCTTCCATGTGGTGGCCTATGACTTTGGCATCAAGTACAACATTCTGCGCCGCCTGGCTGCGTTTGGGTGCCGCATCACGGTCGTGCCTGCGACGTGGCCGGCATCTGAGGTGCTGAAGCTTAATCCAGATGGCGTCTTCTTTTCCAACGGCCCTGTAAGTGTATGAAGCGGCTTTTTCTTATGTTGGGCTAGGGATGGGGAAGGGCGAAACAGGGTTGTTTGATGACGGCAGGCGGGCGCAGAGGTGATGCGTGAGAGGAAGGGAATGGGAGGAGTGCTGCTGGCGCTGGCGTGCAGCTGCTCTGATGGAACTGCAGGCAGATATGCGGAAAGTGCATGTCTGAGGGTTGGGTGGGGTGCGGCCTCACATGGCTATGCCATGTATCACAAGTGTGAGCTCTGGTCGCCAGAAGTTGCCTAGATCCCACCACTGACCCCTGGGCCCCCCCTCCTGGCCATGTGTCGCGCAGGGCGATCCCTCCGCTGCCCCCTATGCAGTCGAGAACGCCAAGGCCATCCTGGGCAAGAAGCCTGTGTTCGGCATCTGCATGGGTCACCAAATCCTGGGCCAGGCATTTGGCGGCAAGACGTTCAAGCTCAAGTTCGGGCACCACGGTGGCAACCACCCCATCCGCGCGCCTGGCGGTGAGTTGCAGCTGCCTACGCATTCTCTCCTGGGGTGTTGTTTAGGGTCTGTGGTTTCCGGGTGCTGGGTTCAAGGGTTTGCAAAGTGCAGCTGGCACTGGTGCTGCCAGGTGCAGCTGTGGGGGGGAGCCAATGTGGCAGCGTGAGGGGCACCCTGTGGGTGTTGCTGCTATGCTGCATGTGCCTGGGCCGTGTTGTTGGCTGAGCCCTGCCGCTGGCTGAGCTATGCTGGCACCTGCACTGTGTATGATATGTTGATCTAACAAGGATGCTTCGGATTGTCTGCTCACTTGCAACCTGTTACCTTATACCGCATTGCGCCACCACGTCACCTGACACGTCATACCGCCCCATCCCGTGCACTGTGTCCCTGCAGGCCGCATCGAGGTGTCGGCACAGAACCACAACTTTGCAGTGGACCCTGCATCCCTGCCCCAGGGCATTGAGGTGTCACACATCAACCTGAATGACGGCACGTGCGCCGGCATGCTGTGGAAGGACAAGAAGGCGATGACGATCCAGTACCACCCTGAGGCATCCCCCGGGCCCCATGATGCTGATGTGTGCTTCGAGCAGTTTGTGGACTGGATGCGGACAGAGCGTGCAGCGCATGCGCACGCATAAGCGGCCCCGCGCGGTGCACAGAGGGCCGGCAGCGCACTGTCCAAGGCTCTGGCGGGTGTGGCTTCAGCGGATATGTACATGCTGAACGAACGGCAGTGGCGTAGGGGCTCAGGTGCCTGCGGCTGGTTGCGGTGTGGTGTGATGAGGAGAGCTGGGTGTGAGAGTGCAGTGATGCCTGGCTGGGTCACACAGGGGTGATTGCAGCGGTTACAATGGATGCCAGGTCTGTGGCTGGTGCCTTCTGATCAACTATGATCAGGAAAGCAAGGAAGGGCGCAGCGCGCCTGCCATGTACCACTTGGAAGTTTCAGTTTCGCTAGTGTCGGACTCTCATCTGAACTTCACAAAGTATTAACAGTTTAACACAGAATGCGTAGGCCCTGTATGGTGGTGAAACACTGCCGAGACATGAGGGTTGCTGCACATGTGCACACTGCACAGACAACTGGCCATATGCATGGCATGGAGGGGCCATGAGCTCGCCAAGATGGCTAGGGCAGGTGGTGGTGGGCAGGCAGTAAGTGCATTGCTGCACGCATACACTGGCTGGTCATGATATGTGATATGAGATGGTGTAGCCACCAGGATCTGTAGCACATGGTGCCTGGTGCTGGAATCGGGCAAGGCGGCTGTTATACCGTATGTCCAGAAAAACATGATCGGCAGCTCAAGACAGTCTGACCACTACACACATGACTGGTGAGCGTAGCTGGTGGCGCCAGCAGATCTGCATCAGGCAGGCGGGGACGCTACTGTGAAGCCGCCGAGTAATGGCAAGAACGTACTGCTCAGTCCCTAGCCCTATCCAATAACCTAAAGTGGTGCTGGTGGCAAGCATCGTCGCATCGGGGTCGTAGTAGTTGCATTAGTCATGGCATCAATTGGGATGCGCAGTGCGGCTCCGCAGCTAGCGCAGTCACAATGCACTAGCAAGAGGAACGTTGTGTGCAATGCAATGGGAGGCCGTGGACGTGGCCCTGGTGGCCGTAACATCCCCGACTTTGCGAACATGGATAACCTGCTGTTGGGAGGAGGTCCTGGGCAGCAGAACACTAACCGGCCTCCTCCCAAGCTCGTCTTACCCGGAAAGGGCCCAGGGTCCGGCTCTGGTGGCCGCGGAGGCGGTGGCCGGCTCATAATTGCAGAGGAAGTGAGTCAGGATGACATGAAGGAAACCCTGATGCCTCATGTGCTCCATGCGGAACGCATGGAGCATGAACCATTGTGCTGGCATGCATGCCTGCCGTGTCGCACCCTGCGGCTTTCGCAAAGCCATGCTGTGCTGCTCAAAACTCAGGACTGCGCTGCAGTGCAGTGCAACCGCACTGTCAAGCACAGGCATGTTCCTACTGCTGGTGCACCCTATTACTATGCCCCTTTGTGCACGAGCTTGCAGGGCATTGAGGCGATGCTTGCCCAAGGCGCTGCGAAGCTTGGTCCTGAGATCAACACCCCCACTGCCCCCAACAAGTACCGCCCCCCTGCTGGCTTCATGAACGAAGATGGGCCGGTGCAGAATGAGGAGGTAAGGGGGCTGCTGCTTAAAGCAGCGTTGACCGGGCTTGGTTGACCGTGTTGACTGGGGTGCAAGTGGCTCCAGGCCATCCTTACTTCACAATGGACAGATGACAACCTCTCATGCCAACAGCCGTAGTGCACACAAAAATCTGCACGTGCTCTATCCTTTGGTCACTTGATCAAAGCCGCGAGTGTGACCAGGCCAACTCCCAAGGCTCACGCACTCCCTGCTCAAACCACACGCACCCCCCTGCACAATGCTGTGTTACTTGACAGCGCTGACGGCATGCAGCCACCTTCATGAAACACCAAGCACATAAAACTGTTTTTTCCAACACAACCACCCGCGATTTCCCAGCCCATTACGCAGCCTATTACCTCTGTAAATCCCAGTGAATCCTGGTTAACCCCCTTGAAAATGCGTGTGTCTGGCCTGCCCTGCTCCCAGCTGATGCGTATGGAGCCAGAGGATATGGTGCAACGACTGCGCGCGCGCGCGGGCCGCTGGCACACGCTGGCCAAGTTCATGCCCGTGCTGTACCAGAGCGGTTACGACAGCGCGTCCCTGGATGAGGTCACGGGGCTCACACCTGCGCTGCAGGTGTGTGTTTTTAGGATGTGATTGTGTGTGAATCTGTTTGCCTTGGCGTGTCGCCTTCATTGCATTTGGGGTGTTGTGGAGATGAAGGGATGGCGGCTACCATATGGGACGAGGGGGTCCCGGGTGCGTGGGTGCGGGTATCTGGCATGTTGATGGCATCATGCTGCACACAACCTCCATGGTGTGCATCTGTGCAACCTGGGCTCAGTCCTTGGGACAACTGGTCACCCCAGGCACTGCTGCGCGACACACACAATCACACATCCGCCCAGCACGCAGCAATGAACCCTGCCACCAACCCCTGTCATCAACCCCGAAGCCCTGGAACTCAAACCGCAACCATGCGTGCCCTGCTCACTGCCTGCAGAACCGCTGGGTGGTGGCAGGCACCGTGTATGACTCACTGGAGGCGTCAGGCAAGCTACCTGAGGAGCTGCTGCGCCGCTTTGATGGCCGTGGAGATGAGCTGCTGTACCCCTTCCGCTTCCTCACACAGGTATGGCTGTGTTTGACTTTTTGGTTGCTTCTTGTGCCTGTTTGGTTTGCTGCCTTGCTGTTGGTTTGTAGGGGCGGGGGGAGGGGAGGGGGGAGGTTGACATTACATTGTTGGACGGTGCGATTGGGCCCATCAGGGTAGGGTTGCGGGTGCTAGGTCAGGTGTGTGGGGGATGAATGAGAACCGTGGCTTTCACTTGGGGTCTTCCCGAGGTACAAGGAGGAGGGGCTGGAGGAAGGGGGTGGTCATGATCACTGTGGGTGGGGGGAGCGAGAGTGGTGAGGGTTGGGGTGTGAGTATTGTGCTTGCCGTCATGTCCTGCACATCGTGTTGCCCACCTCCTCCCTGACCTGCATCCATGTTTTTTTCCGACAAAACAGCATGGGGCCGGTGACGAGACACAGACGTACAACATATCCTTTTCCCGAAGCTGAGGGGTGCTCACACCCCGGGGCTGATCCGTTGCTTCTGAGGCCTGTCACTGCAGTATGGCCGCATTGCCCAGCAGGGCATTGGCTGACATCATGCTCGTCATGCACGGCACATCATTTTCAATCAACAACCAACTGACCAAGTGACCCGCCATGGCAATGCAAACCACTAACCAACCAACCGATCAACCAACCGATCAACCAACCAATCGCAGGAGATGCGTGTGGAGGCTGCACTGTACATCCTGGAGAAGAACTTTGACCCCCCTGTGAGTCCAGGCAGGCGTGTTGCACAGCATGGTGGGGCAGTCAGTCATGCAGGCAGGCAGGCAGCCGCATAGGCTGCCACCAGCAGTAAAACGAGGGCGACCTGTCAGCTGGAGCAGTGTGCAGAGCCTGTCATCTGGGCATCACTCTGCTGCTCCATCTGCAGGCTGCCGGCAGACACATCATCTGCAGGCTGAATCCTGATGGACGCACCATGGGTCCACACTCCACAGAGCCACCACATGCTCTTACTGCCTTGTCTTGTCATACCCGCATGACGACAGTCCAACTCACATGCCTCACACCGGCCTCACACGTTCCAGATGTGTGAGATCCTGGCGCGCTCCATGAAGGAGTGGGAGCGGCGGCCGCTGGAGCGCAATGGCTTTGCCGCCTCGCCCGCCGACTGCCTGGCCTTCAAGTACATGCGCGACGTGAGTTTGGGCGGGCAGCACAGAGCATGACACGTGTGATCAGTGTGTGATGCACTGACTGGGCATGGTGCTCCAGCAGCTCAGGTCTCCTGAGCTCATTCTGTACATGCTGCCATCATCTTTACACTGTGCATGCGCTGACTAACTATGCGCCGTGCACAGGCGCTGGAGTGCCGGCGACTGGAGGATGCAGATGCCAAGTTCAAGCAGGCGATGGAGACAGCAGCCACGGACGGCGCGCGCGGCCGCGTGGTGCGCCAGCTTTGTATGTATGAGATGTATATGTACATGTAGCTTGCGCACTTCCATGTGCCTTGTGTTTGCTGTTCCCCCTGGTGGCCTGGGCCCCAACTACAGATACCCCCCTAACTAGCACCCTGCCGCTGGGCTGCGCTTGGTTGCGCGCAGCAAGCCGCATGGGACAACTTCCGTGGCGAGGACGCCCAGCGACGCGGTGTGGTGCTGCCGTCGGGCGAAGCTGATGCGCCCACCACCCTTGCGTCACTCATGATCTTGCGGCTGGAGCCAGATGACCTGGGCTTCCGGCCCATCCCTGTAATGGGCGCGCTCGGCACGGTGCGCGCCCTGCCTGCTTAATTGCCTGATTGCCTGCCTGGTTGCCTGCCTGGTTGCCTGCCTGGTTGCCTGCCTGATTGCCTGCCTGCCTGCCTGTCGTGTAGAGCTTGTAGTGCCACGCGCCGAAGTTGGGCTCGTAGCGCTGCTGAGGGTGACATGCCGGTTGGGGAGGGTGCTGCTTCCTCCGCGTTGGAGGAGGTGTGGCTTGGGGTAGTTCTTCCTGGGGGGACAGCAACGATCGGTGCTGCTAGTTGATGATTCAGGCAATGGGCGGTGTGGGGTCATCATGCCAGCAGTGATACAGTGTATCTGCAGTGGGGTAGTGGCCGCCGGTGACTGAGACACCGACGTACACACTAGGCTTCCCAGGGGCTGGCAACAGCCCCTTGCTCAACCTTCTGATGCCCCTGACACGCTACATGTCCCATTCTTATGCTGCCTACTTTTGCTTATGCTGACTGTACACCCTCCCTCTTGCTTCTTGGTGCAGGCGTCAGCGTCCGACGTGCAGTCCGCGCCACGCACGACTCAGGAGGGCGCGTTTGGCACCTTCACCATCTCTCAGCAGGCATCAGCATGCGCCTGGGTGGTGCGTGGTATGGCCGCCCTTCACCTTGAGTTCCCTTAATCCCATCACTTGAGCCCTGCTGCCATCAACCCTGCATGTGGTCCCCATGTGTGCGTGTGCCCTGCCTGTATCGCACCGCACAGCCACTGGTGCATCATACGATTCATACCGCCTGCGATGCCATGTGTGCTGTAGGGCTGCATTGGGTGTTGCAATAAGGCGTGCACCTGCAAGCATTGCCTGGCCAATGTCCGGCTGCATGCACTTGATCCATACTCCCCCCTCTCCCCCCCTTCCCTCTGGCCCCCCGCGCACTGGCCCATTCTGTTGGCCTGTGCGCGGTATGAACCCCTGCTTTCCATGACCTCACACACCATGTGACAGGCGCTGCCCCAGTGGAAAGCTCTTGCCATGATGCGGCACCCCATCGCGCTCTCTGTCACAGACTGTTCCGCCGTGCCCAACATTGTGGCTGGCACCAAGTGCAAGGTACGGCAGTGTGCAACGAGGCCTGCCTGGCACCTGTCTGCCGTATTTGGCGCTGGTAAAGCGCTCGTCTAATATTGTTGGGAGGGGGCAGCGGGGCAGGCCACGACAGTGGGGCGAGCGGGCCTAGCGTGCGTGCTGCCAGACTTCATTTCTGCACGGTCGTAGCAGGGTACATGCCAATTGGAGTGCTGCAGCTGATGCTTGCTGCCCAATGTTACCTGACGGGTACATTGCAAACTGTTGACGAGTGTACGGACTCGACAATCATGCTGATGGGTTGGGTGCGGGCCCATGCGTTGCAGTCGGATGATGACAAGCGGCGGCTAACAGGTGCTGGTCTGGTGCTAGCGGACGCATGGGAGGCTGGGTCAACGGCTGAGCTGGACGGCAACACCTTTTACCTCGCACACACCAAGGCGGACGGCAAGCTGCAGCTGGTGGATGGTGTCATGGTGGGTGGCATGCGTGGGGGTGTCCATGGGGGCTAGGAGGGTGGGCGTGTCAGTGCGTGCTCATGCGCAGTGCTCACGTGTGCCTGCTAGTTCAGTGCTGCCAGTGTGCCATTCAACACATATTTGCTGCTGCCTTTGCTTGCCCTTGCGGTGCTCATTTACTTCAATTCAACGCTGCCCTGGTGGCTGATCATTTTTCTCCCTCTTCCATGACATCCTATGCAGGCGCGTGCAAAGGGCATGGTGGTTGTGGCCACCGTTGCATTTGTCGCGCGACCACCCACGCGTGAGCTGGCTGTCGGCACCTCTGAGTCACTCATCCAGCTGTGAGGGGCGCGTACTGCACAGGCACTGCGGCCTCTGCCTGCCTCCAGCAGTGCATGATTGTTTACTGTCAGGCTGTGCTGTTTGCTTAGAACAGTGGTTTTGTTGGTCCTTGTGAGGCTGGTGGTGTCAAGGGGCTGTAACTTATCACATGTGGAGGGGTAACGAATGCAACATGCAAAGGTGTGGGATGTGTGCTTGGAAAGCCTTGGATAGTGCTCGGCAGCCAGCTCAGCTGAGATGCCAGATTGCTGATTCTGTTCAGGCGGTCATGTAAAAAAAACATGGCTTCCCGTTACTATAAAAAACACATGACTTCTCCTTACAAACTGCTAATTCCTATATCCAGTCTGATGCCCTCTATGTACTGTGTCCGCGCACACTTTTGCCGCTCCACAGGCATGCGCATGCATCCCGATCCCTTCCACACCCTTTCCACTCGATTCCATCATCACTCAGTCCGCTGCCATGAACATGTATACTCATGCCAACGCGGCATTGCGTGTTCACAGCCCCGGCATGCCCCAGCCGCAACGCCCAGCCTCTCACATCACTGCTGAGCATGCACTCACGTTCCCATGTGCTGGTTGCAACGAGCATCACACAATTTGTTGGCCAGACCACCTGTGTCACGGCGCCAGCTCTCACATGATGGGGTCCGGTCACATGTCAGTGACCGCGTCCAGCAGCGTCATGTTCAGAATCTTGATGTCCTCGTATGGCTTGTCATTCTTGTCCACCTTGGTCTTTTCAATCAGCTGCACCACATCCATACCCTTGACCACGCTGCAAGGTGAGTGAGCAGGTGCCAGCGAGGTCTGTCAGCGGGGTCTCATGTCCAGCAAGGTTTCATTTGTAGGATGGAATGATTCACGTGTTGTACTGCTTATGAGCAGAAGTTACATGGCCGGGTGGCAACTCGGCAAGACGTCATGGCCTATGGTGTGATGATTGCCAGGAGACAGCGGCCGGGTATGTATGCGCGGTGCGTGGGGTGAGTCCAGGGGGTGAGCCCTGGGGGTGGGGGGTGGGGGGGGGGGGGGGGGG
>BDCZ01000813.1:0-20287 GCA_001662365.1 Chlamydomonas applanata
GCTGCTCCGTGTGGCACACAGTGTGACCATCGTGAGTGAGCGGAATTTATGCGTGGGTGGGGGGAGGGGGTGGGGGGGTGGGGGGTGGGAGGGCATGGAGTGGGCCCTGTGTAGATACCCAGTGGCGTTGCCTCCGCCCGTGCCCATCCCAAGTGGTTCCCAACAAGTATGGACAGCTGCGTCTTGCTGATGTGGTGTGCTGCAGGTGAGTGAGATGTTCCACAACTTTCAGGCCGCCATGGACGACCACGCCACACGTGCCAAGTTCAACAGCGACGTGCGGGTGTCGCTGGACGTCGTCAAGGTGGGCTTGCTTGCATGTGGCTTGCTTGCGTGCGCCTGCTTGCATGGGGGCGCACACTGTCGTGTTGTGCCCTGCATTGGAGTTTGCGAGGGCTCGATTGCGCTGGGGCAGGCCTGGGATTGCGTACATATGTGTTTGTGTGCTGGGAAGAAGGCCATTCAATAGCCAAGAGTGGCCCTGGGGCTGAGTGTTACATTCCCCTGATGCTGCTGTGGACGGCACTGCTGTACAGCAGGGGTGCTGCTTGTGGCTGCCTGCACCCAGTACCTGTGTGTTACATCAGCATCAGTCAAACCTTGAGCATGTGTCCCTGCTTGTTAGCTCTCGCGCAAACGGGCGGTTGCTTGTGTGCCGTCATTTGTGTGCGCGCAGCACTGGTCTACGGGGGACTATATCCAGGCACAGCGCGTGCGCGCTCGGGGCGATTGCCACTTCAAGCGTGCCCTTGCAGTAAGCCATGAGCCGGCAGCACTGCTCCATGATGATGCATGCGTCGGGCTCAAACAACTCTTTGAGTTTCCCTTGTGCGAGTGACGAGGTATCTGTGCGCGCTTACCATCTGCATCAGCATCGGCATGAGCACTCGACAGGTGCTGCATGGCTGTGCCCGTTCTCCCCACTTTCTCCCTCACTTTACCCACTTCCTCCCTCACTTCACCCACTTTCTCCCTCACTTTCCTCACTTGCTCCCCCCAGGGCGTGGATGTGCTGCTTGCCCCCACCACGGCGGTGACTGCATCACGCATCCCCCCCGGCGCGCTCACTGGTGGCTGCTCTGACCTGGGCCAGGTGGCCACAGTGATGAAGTACACCCTCCAGGTTCGGGGACTGCCCGTGCCTGCAGCTCCACTGCTTCCTTTGCGCTCTGCCTCACCCGCCTCTGCTGTTGCGGGTCCGGGATCACACAAATACCTGACGGATACTGAGGTCATTGACGGACATCTGTCGATGTTCGTGTCTCTCCTGTTAGTAAGCTCAGCCAGTATCCTGTGGACATGTCCTGCTTGCTGTGTTTACAGTGTGCGCAGTGTATAAAGTGACAAATGTATCGCCGCATGCAGCTGGTGGCCCAACTGACTCCTGTCAGCGTGCGTGCACAACTGCACATGCAGTGCAACATGCTGGGGCTGCCGGCCATCAGTGTGCCTGTGGGTGTGGACGCGGAGGGCCAGCCAGTGGGCTTCCAGCTGATCGGCCACCCTTGGTGTGAGGGCTCCCTGCTGCGGTGAGCCACCAACTTATTCAGTTATTGTAACTTATTGATTACGACTGATCGCTGCTGAGTTGATTTCTACTATATGTACAGGCTGGGTGTAGCGCTTGAGCCCCTTTTGATGGTCCCAACCGGCCAACCCTGTGCAATCCAGAACCTAAACCCAGCGCCCTCCAAACTCCTCAATACCCTGAACCCACCAAGCTCTGCCGCTGGGCCTGCTGCTTCTGTTACCGCCTGTCAGGTATGCCGCCGTGCTGGAGTCGGAGTTCTCACGGCGTGCCGCGGCCAAGGCAGCTGCTGCTGCTGCCCCACCCCCTGCTTCTGGCGGTGCAGCTGCCGCCGCAGACACGGGCGGTGCCGCCGCAGATATGGGAAGTGCATCGGTCAGTGCAGCGGCCAGAGCAGCAGCCAGTGCAGTAGCCGGCGGCGGCGTCTCGGTGGTGGCGGTAGCGGGGGAGCCACGTGTGTGGCTGGACCCACTGACTGGGGCCAAACGCGGGGCGTGAGCCCGGGAGAGCACACATGACTATGTTGGCATCCCCGGGGTGGTCCTCAGTTTGGACCTGGAGGTGTGCAACCTGCAGCGCAGTGGCAGTGAGCAGTGGCAATGGCAGTGGGCAGTGGCAGTGGCAGGGTCGTCCCGCCTACAGCTCGTTCGCAGGCTGCGGTGGCAAAGCGCCTGGCGTGGTGCCGCTATGTGTGCTTGGCACACGCTGTGCTTGCCCGCCATGCAAGTCCGCTGTGCAAGTCCACTGGTTGCCACCAGACCCGGCCCAGGAGCATGACCCTGGCCCTGGCCATGAAACGGGGCATTTATGGTATGGATATGGGTAAACAGAAACTGGTGGAAAGTGGGCCTCAGCAGCCCTCCCTCCCCCAGCGTCAGGGTGGCAGCTCCCGTGTTGATGGGACCCACGGGCCCTTGGTAGCACACTGCATGGCGTGGACACAATAGGTCAGGTACTGCATCGACTGTGCTTTGTTTGGTCACATGTTGTTCTGCCATTATGCTGGCCGTGACGGACATGAGGTGTAGTATCAGCTGTATTAGTGCTGATGCTGTTCATAGTATTGATGTTATAATGAAGACACCCAGCCAGCCACACGGTGCAAGTTGGCAGCTTGAATTACATGGGTGCAGCACAAGACAGTAATTTACTCGGCGCCCTGCAGCAGCTTCCGCACGATGCACTCCATGACTTCACAGTCACCTGGTCCCACAGCCAATTATGCTTCATCACACAAACACCTGTGTACACAGGCACTGCAAAAAGACATGGCAGTGTAAACAGCAGTGCGACAGCTCCTTTCTTAGCTCGCTCTCACACCCCCTGCACATCGTCCCCCTTGCCGTTGTCTTGTGCGGTCACGGCCGTAGCAGCGGCAGTAGCAGCCGATGCGGCCGTAACAGCCACGGTCGCAGCTGTCTCGGCCGCATTCTTTGCCGCACTCGCCACGCGCTGAGCTGTAACCACTACCTTGCCCGCTGCCGCGCCTGCTGCTGCGCCCGCTGCTGCCGCTGCGGCTGTGGAGCTTTCGCCGGCAGCTTCGCCATTGCGGCGCCCCCGTACAGCCTGCACCTCCATCCCACCTTCAGTATCCGAATCCACGCTGCCGCCTGTCTGCTGCTGCTGCTGCACCTGAGCAGGGCATGAGTGAGGAGGGTGCATCAGGGTTCAGACCGACACAGCTGCACATCCAAGACTTAACGCGCCCATGCCGCAACCCACTGACATACTGTAACTCCAGCAACTGGCAGGCAGCAGGAATCAGCAAGCAGTTGTGAGCAGACTTGTTTGTCCCTGCCGCCTTGCCCCATGCAGCTCAAACCTGCCTCGTACCGCGCAGCCCATGTGACAGACCCCCACCTCGTACTGCTGTGCCGCCCGCGCTGCCGCGGCCGCCGCGGCGTACTGCCGTGCGATGATGCCCGAGCGCGCGCGTACGATGAGGCCCGCGTTCATACCCGCATTCACAGCCATACCGAGCAGGCCCGCAGCACGGTAGCCCAGCCGCAGGCGCAGCACATTGGCTGTCGTTGTGTGCACCACCTGAGAGGCGCAGCAGAGGGTGCGCAGCAAGGGATGCAACGCGAGCCTCAGCGCAGAGGGCAAGTAGCCAAAGGTACGCGTGCACTGCACAGCAAAGGAGGCTTGAACCAGATTTGTCCATCTCATGGAGCCTTCCATGCTTTCTCATTTACTGTCGGGCGCCCTGCTCACCCATAGGGATCAATAGCTGTACATGGTTCAGGTGCACGCTGACCGGTGCAGTGTGCATCGCAGCAACTCTGGCGCTGTTCAGCCGACCCACACCAGAGGCGTCCATGACACCAACATGAAACACAACACTCCATTCGCACTGGCCCGCTGGGCACCACCAGCTGTACACGCACCTGGCGGATCACAGGCAGTGTGTATGTCATTTTAGCTCGCTCCAGGAGACCAGCCTCAAACTTGCCTGCATGCATGGTACCAGGCAAAGCCGTGTAACGATGATGATTTTGCATGATGGTGATAGATCCAGATCTCACGTCTCGTGTGGCAGGCCCTTTGACGAGTAGCGTGTACGCGTGTGTCCAATTGTGTGTGACCAAGCCAAGCCAGCATGGCAACAGCTACCGGCACCCTGAGTCCAGGGCAAGGTGCAGCAGCACGATGTTCATGTTGCATGGCCTTCGACCCATAGCGGGCCTGTCACCATGCACCAGCACTCATCGCAAGTGCGCTGTCGCCCTGCTGACTATTCGGACTGCCATTGACAGCTTGCCCCCTGTGATGGTCGGCATGTGCACGCCATGTGCTGGCATCCTCTGCTCGCAAGCTGCGCTTGTTGCAGCAAGGCAGCATGGAACCACACCTGACACGCTCCGCATGAACGGGCAGCCATGTGTGCATGAACGAGCCAGCATGCATGCATGCCCCACACTCACTGCGCGTCTCGGTCTCCTTCACCGCCAACGCAGGCACCAGCTGCGTGGTCACTGCCGCAGCCCCCTGCCGGATGCCAGCCTCTGCCATCGTCGCCATCTTGGCTGTTGACCGAACGCCTGATGAAAGATCCGAGCCCAGACCACCGATTTCATTGATGGCATCGCTCACCTCCATACCCGTCAACCGCAGCAGTGCTGCAGTCTGAGGAAGCTCGGTCTCAACTTGCCTGAGCACCTTTTCAGCGCGCCCTGCCATCCGTGCCAGCGCCCACATCGTGGGGATTGCACACACCATGAAGGCTGCTGCTGCGATGCATAAGACGAACTGCCCCACAGTTGGCAGCAGCAGGAGCACATCGAACGACGCTGGAGGGGGTGCAGCTGCAGCTGCCTTGCTCACTGCTGCAAATACTGCGTAGTAGGCATTGCATCGGAGCTGAGCTGCCCGAGGCTGCCCTTGGATCCGTCGCTGATCCAGTCCGAAAGCATCCCTGCTGCCACTGGTGGATGCATTCGGCCAGATGGTTTGCCCAATGCGCGCTTGCCTGCACGCAGATCCACGAAAAGTTATGAAACGTGCAGGCCATGCGGGAAATTATAATGTTTAACCGCAGAGTATCCAGCGCACCCCGTGCCAGGTTTCATTTGCGGAGCAGGCAAGGCTGGTGCGAAGGTGACAGCAGAGGCTCTCCCTTGCCACAATGATACATGGCCTTGTGCTGCCATTATGAACTTGCTGCTGGGTGTTACAGGAGCCAGCCCTCCTTGGACCTGTTTTGTAAACCCTTACGCCTTAGGGCTCTGCTAGGGCTTAATTATCAGTGTATTGTCTTTTCTTATCTAAAATGTTAAGTGCATCGTATGTTTGTGTCCTGGACATGCCGAGCTACTCTGCACAGACCTTTTCGGCTCGCTCGTGAAGGCCATCACAGCATGCATACACCTGTAGGCTCTTAAGTCTCTGTAGGACATGGTGCTTGGAGCTCCAGCCCTGGACGTCAAACCTCGATGGCGCGCCTCAAGCGGAAGCAGGCTTCGGAACAGGAGGCAGGCTTGGATGGGGCCCAAGCAACGTGGCCTGCCGCCGTAAGCTGCGATGAGACAGCCCAACATGCTGCGTCATGGCATGCAGCAGCATAGCATACAGCATGCAGGCAGCATGGGTGGGCAGGCCATGTGGGCTGCAGCTGATGGCCAGCCCCAGTGCTGAGCACAGTGCCGGACGCAAACATGGACAGCACAGCGAGCACCAAGAGGTCCGCGCCCATCAAGCAGCTCTGCTGAGTTTGACCAGGGCGTGCTGTGTGTTTGGGCGCGGGCATGCCATCGATTGCTTTTTGTTCACGCGCTTAGGTCGAATTCATTTCTTCATGCCTGCATGCATCTCAGGTGCGCGCCGCGCTCCAGGTAGGAGCTGTAGCAGACCCAGAGCCGGAGTCATATGCCCCTGCATTACCAGATGCTTCCGCATACCCACGCAAGAAGCAGCGGCAGCAGCATACTGAGCATGCCGCAGCAGGGGGTGGTCGGGATGGGGGTGGCGCATCAGCTCAGGGACCGCCTCAGCCAGCCAGCAGCCAGCAGCAGCCAGCCCCCTCGCACCAGCAGCTGCCACAGCAGCAGGCGCAGGAGGCTGCTGCTCAGGCGCCAGCAGCATCAGGAGCGACAAGGGCAGCAGCCCAGGCAGCCGGTAGGGCGGGTCGTGCGCGGCGTGCATCCGCTGGGCGAGTTAACTACCGAGGGATGGACATCGAGGGCATCAGTGAGCACAGCTCGTCTGATTTCGATGCGGCCGCTGCTGAGGCGAATGAAATGCAGGAGAGCAGTGATGGGCTGGGCCCCAGCGAGAGTGAGCTGTCAGGTGGTGATGGGGACGGCGCGGGCGCGCGTGCGCGGCGGGGCAGCGGGTCCCTGGCCGGCCTCAGCGGACGGGGCGGTGAGACAGGCGCGGGCAGGGGACGAGGGCGGCGCCGGGGCGCGCGTGCAGGTGTGGCCCCAATCCGGGGCACGCGCGCGGTGCACGGCAGCAGCTACTGGAGTGTGCACGTGGACGTGGACTTGGCACAGTGGGGGCTGGGAGCTGATGGCTCTGCGGTGTCTGCTCTACACCCCCAGGCCTGGGTTATCGCAGAGGATACAGGGGCGGAGGCTGATGGGGAGGCAGAGGGCGGTGCTAAGGGCACAGGCAAGCGGCGTGGCCGGCCGCCCGGGTCATGTGGCCGAGGCACTGGGAGGCAGCCGGGTGCATCCGGGGCACAGCGTCCACCCCGGGGGACTGCTTTCATCAGGCAGGGTGACATGCGGGCGAGCCTGATTGCGGCGCTTGAGTCTGCGTATGCAGGCAAGGCAGGCGCGGGCCGTGGCAGCTCCAAACAGAAGGCCAGCAAGCGTGCGAAGCTTGACCCGGCGGCAGCACGAGCCGGGGAGAAGCTCGCGCGCAAGCTGGCACCCACAAACGGGCAGACGCCCTTGCAGCTGCAGCCGTCGCCGTTGCACGGCGCTGAGTCAGGGTCAGCAACGGGGCCGAGCGCGGTGCCCTCTGAGTCGCAACTCGCCGCGCTCAGCCTCGCTGAGTTGCACGAGCTCGCGCTGCAGCTGGGCATCACACATGTGCGGGTGACACCTGCGCCTCCGCGCGCGCCCCGGCGGGCGGCGCGCGAGCTGGCGGCAGGGGCAGGGGCAGGGGCGGAGGCCCGCTCGGCTGCAGGGCCAGACGCAGGTCCAGGCATAGAGGAAGGGCAAGGTGAAGGGGCAGGGCCAGGTGCAGGGGAGGCAGGAGGACAGGGGTGCAGGGATCGCAGGCGCGCCGTCCTAGGCCCCTCCAGGTTTGATTTCCCCACAGTAGAGGCGTACCGTGCAGCGCTGTACGCGTTCAGGGTCGCATCGAAATCCCGGCTGATAGAGTCACGCAAGGAGGCCAAGCAGCTCGCGGCGCATCAGCGCACAGCGGCTGCACGTAAGGTGAGACGCAGCGTGAACTTGGCGGTCCATCGGTCCTGCATCCTGCTGGCTGTGCTTGTTTCGTCTTTCATAGCGTGTACTTATCATTGGGTGAGGATGGTAGAGCAGGGGCCTGAGAAGGGGCTTGGGGACTGGTGGGGGTCGCCTGCTGCTCGTTCACCACTGCCAGCCACTGCCCTACATTCGACACAGCAGTCTGAGACTCCCACTCTTGGTCATGTGTGCAGGTCAGCACCGCGGCACTCCTCAAGGCTCGGCGCGTGGCCGAATACGAGACACCGGCACAGCGGCAGCGGCAGCAGCAGCAGCAGCAGGCCGGGCAGCGGCTGGGGCCAGACACCCTGGGCGTGGCTGCATTGAGCGGCGCAGCGTTCTGCGTGCGGCCCAGTACGCAGCTGAGCCTCCCTCAGCTGCACTACTACCTGCCACTGACCCAGGTGAGAAGTATCCTGGTACACACACAGTACAGCAGTGGTCACGAGCTTAGTGTGATGGGTCCTGATGTATTAGGGCTTGTTTGTATCCCTGGGCGCTGTGATGCATCATGAGCCTGATGATGTGTGCGAGGGGCCTGCCTGGGTTGAGCTGGGCCATGCACCTTAGTCGCCATTCTGCTCCAGATTGTACTATGATGTGGCTTGTGCCATGCATCAGATGTGTAACGCTGCCGATGATGTAGTATATGTCACATATACTACATCAGCACATCATACATGCTGTGCTTCGCGCAGGGGTGCCTGCCTGCTGCGGCACGGGTGCCTCATATTTCAACTGCTCACCAAACATGCGTCACTGCTGCCTGTGCACAGGTGGGCCTGCAGGTGGGCGGGGCATATCGTACTGGCACCTACCACCCAGAGCACTACACCGCGCTGTGGCGGTCCAAGCCTGCAGCCAGGCCGCCAAAAGGGCAGGTCACCTCAAGCCACCAGGCAGCCCCACATGCACAGGCGCCCTCAGGCCCTAAGGGCATGCAGGCCGCACGTACTGCTGCCATCACCGGCCGTCCTCTGGGTGAGGGCGCTGACGGCGATACAGGCAGTACAGGCGGGCGGGACGCCACGGCGCTCGCGCTGCTTGTGCCCGTGCGTGCTGCGTACCCCGTTGGATCCCTACGACTGGTGCGGGGCGAGTGTGTGGGGCCCGGGGCGCCTGGCGGCGAGCCCACAATTGCACTGGTGCCGGCAAAGCACCAGCGGCACCGTAATGCCCGGGGCGTGGATGTACTGCAGCCACGTGCGTACTCGGTTTCGTTCCACTCTGCCAGCCTGGCTCTGCGGCGTGCATCTGGCAAGCAGCAGGCCGGGAGAAAGGCCAAACCCAAGGGCAAGGGGCGTGGCATGCCGCCGGACGTACTCGCTGACAGCAAGGCACAGGAAGGAGAGGGGCAAGAGGAGGATGAGGGCAGTGATGAGGAGGACCATGAGGAGGCGGAGGGTGGTGCAGATGGGGAGCGCCTGGCCGCGGGGCAGCCACCAGCTGCCGGCGGTGGGCTGCACAGTAAGCAGTGGCCTGGCCGCCACTTTCCAGTGTGGGAAGCACGGCTCCCGTCGTACCTACTGTTCCCGCCCCGGGCGGATGGGTACCCGCACCCAGGGGTCCCCATGCCGAGCGTGCCGCCCCGGACGCACGCCTCGGGCAGCTGCCTCCTGGGCACCGCCCAGACTCCAGAAGCAGCGGCCAGGGCTGTTGACCTTGCGCTGCTCGCGCTGGGCGCTGCGGGCGGTGCGGTGACTAGCAGTACTGACCCCACCACGGCAGGGGCGGTGGGCGGGGCGGTAGATGGGGGACCTCAGGGCGCTCTGCTGCTCAATCACCAGGTGGCAAATGCGTACAGTGTGCGCGAGCGGTTGGCCCGGCGGGGCAGCGAGTTGCGGGACTATCTTGCAGTGCTGCGTCATGCAGGGCCCACTCTGCCGCAGCCTCCACCGCTAGTCACCAACGCCCGCTCCTTCCGGCCGGAAGCAGCGGCAGGGGCGGCAGGGGCGGCAGCGGCAGGAGCAACAGCAGCAGCAGCAGGGGCAGCAGCGGCAGGAGCGGGCCTGAGCCCTGAGATCTCATCCTCAAGTGGTGAGGACTCGGAGGTCGACCCCACGGCAGCAGCACCTGCTACAGCCACGCCCGCGAGCGGGGCCCCAGCCCCCACCGTGCTGGCGCCGTGCGTAGGCGCACGTGCGCTGGTGCCTGCGCCGCTGCGTGTGCACCCCGCGTGCCACGCCAAGCCGTGGGCGCTGCCCAAGCTGGGGTGCGGCGCCTGCGCGGTGTGTATGGACCCCGGGGCACTGCGAGAACCGTGCCTGCGCGTGGGCCTGATGAGTGGGGAGGTGGCTGCGCGGTGCGACCCTGGCCTGCGCAAGCTGGCGGACGACCTCCTGGTGCGTGCCCCGAGTGATCAGTGCCCATATCTTCCACGCATATCTTCCTCACTCTCATTATGATCATGAGAAGCACATGGAGAAGCACCTCCAGTTGAAATACTGTGACTGCTTAAGTCGTTTGGCAGGAGGCTCAACGCTGTGCAAGCATTGTTCTCATGGCGGTGGTGCCTCTCACTGCTCTACGCCCATGTGTGTGTACCCCAGCATCACTTGCAACCCACATTTCGCAAGCAACCGCCCCCGACCCCACGCTCCCTCCCCCAGAACGGTTTCCATGCATGCATGCATGCGGTGCCCATCCGATAATGTTGTGCTCAATGGGCTGACCCATGCCATGTGCCGATGTGTGTACTGCATGTACCGCCTGTACTGCGCAGTACACGGACGACCGCGGCATCCGCGCCGGTGCAGTACGGCGGCGGCAGCTACAGCTGCTCCGAGACCAAGGTTTGGAGTCAGACCAGCGCGCGCGCATCAGAAGCCTGTTGCTGGAGCTGCGCTGCGGAGACACACTGGACCCTTCGTATTCCGCGGTACAGGCCGCTGCAGCTGCTGCAGGCGGTGCGGGGATCAAGGGGGAGGGTGCACCTCAGCAGGGCGCTGCTGCAGGTGCTGGGCCGCTCAGGGCCCCCACTTCCAGCATCAGCTGGCAGATTGAGGGGGATACCAAGGGATCAGGGGCCATGGGGCTACTGCCAGGGCGTGTAGTCCCAGCAGAGCTTGGTGGTCTGGAGCACCTGGAGCTGGCGGCAGCAGTGGCAGTAGCAGCTGGTACGCCGGCTGTGCCGCCGGTTTCTGAGCCGAGGCTGGCGCGGTGTACGTGGTGTACGGGGGTGGGCCACACGCTGAGCGCCTGCCCGCTGTGGCTGCTGCAGCAGCTGCCCTGCGCGCCACCCGGTTCTGATGTCCTGAACGGCGCACGCTCCTGTTTAGCTCCGGCTGGTGTGGGGAAGAACGCTGCTGGGGCAGCCGGCGCCGCTGCAAATCAACCTGGCAGCGTTGGTGTTGCTGTGGACAGTCAGCTGGTCCGCACGCTGGGGGGCACAGCCGCAACCGAGTCAGCTCCAGCTGCAGGCGGTGTGGTGCTCAAATCGCGTGCGTGGCGGCCCCCTGGGGCACCTACTTCCCTCATCACTCTAAAGGTGTGTTCAGGCACGATGTTGGTGGGCTGCGGTACATTGTGTTGCTGACGCTGTGCAGGACTGTGTGTGCAGGGGATCCGCCTGCTTGCCTGCTGATGCATGGTGGCCAAGAGCGTGTCGCTAGCGCACCTTCACGCAGGGTGCATGTTTGCCACTTTTGCATGTCGGCATGCCACCGGACTCTGATACACGCGACCTTCCAAGCTTACCCAAGCTCTCCAGAGAAACGGTCCTTGCTGGTGTTGCTGCACGTGGCCGCAGTCGCGACCCGCAGGCGCAGCCGCCAACAAGTGGAGCTGCCGGCTGGCCAGTGCAGCAGTCTCTGGGGAGAGCGTGGCCATGGCACTGGATAGCCACGCGCTGGCACATCACACCGCCCTGGGTGAGTGGCATGGGTGTGGTCCGTTGGGATTTTGTGGGGCAGCCCGCTCGGGGCCAGCACGGCAGCGTGTGTTGATCACGATCATGTGGGCTAATGGCAGCAGATCGTGTGCACGTGCTGTGGCATAACTATATGTGAGTCAAGGGGGGCTGCATGTCCATCTGGCGGCTACGTTATGCGATGATATCTTGGCTTGCACGTGGGTGCTGCGCTCAGTGCTGCGCCTCTCGTTTGCATAGCGGGGGGGGCCAACGGCAGCGCTGTTGGAGCTGTGTTGCTGCTGCATGCCGGCATCAGGCCCCCGACTCCTTGCCAAGCCACCTGTGCACCGTGCTTCACGGCTCACGCATCCCATCACACCTCTGCGTGCAGCGCCAGCCTGGCTGAGCTCGCTTGGCTCGGAGTCACCTGAGCTCGTTGATGCGGTGGGGGCGCTGAGCGAGCTGGCGGCGGCCTGCGCGGTGCGCTGGGTTGGAGGTGCCGGTGGCTTGGGCCTGGTGCAGGGCAGAGGACAGCAGGGTGCTGCATTCTTCATGGGGCCACTTTTCGTGGGCTCACAGGATCTCCGTGCAGGCGCAGGCCCAGAATGGGGCCCTGGGCCAGGGCCGGATCTTATCAATGCAGCGCGTTTGTGTTTTATGCCTTAACTATAAGTTAGATATGGTGTGCCACCAGGTGTACCACTCTCAGTATCTTCTGTGTGTAGGGTTGCAGCTGCAGCTGGGGTACGCAAGAGGCCAGGTGCAGCTGCGTCAACACAACAGGCTGAACGTGCTGCCTGCACCATCACCAGCCCCTGCCGGATGTCTCTCCTCCCTCTGCTCCCCATCCCATCACTCAACGCAGCGTGTGCGCGTTGCATGCACAATGTGCAGGGGCCCAGCCTGTCATGGGATGAAGCGGTTGGTGGGCTGGCAGGCCAAGCAGCCATGCCTGGCTGTGAAGAGCCTGGTGTGGGCGGCAACACTCTGTCCCTGGAGATGTGCCTGGCCCTGGCAGTGCTGGGGGAGGAGGTGGCAGCTGCTGCTGTGGCCGCACGTACGGCCCCCACGACAGCTGGCCTGGCGTTAGCCGACGTGGCCCCAGCTGATACAGCAGCAGGGCCAGCGGCTGGTGTTGGATCCGGGGGTGGGGATGGGGATGGGGATTCGGAGGGTGAAGTTGCTCTGGTGCGTCCTTCAGGTGGCCCGGTGGGTGCAGGAGCGTCAGAGCAAGCTGGGCTGGGACCAGATGCAGCTCATGCAGGTGAGGGTGCCGGTGGCTCCCACAAACGAGGCCGCGGACATAAGCGCAGGGCCAGGGATGCCGGGACTGGTGCTGATGAAGTGGACTGAACTCTGCACTACTCTGCGAGCTGTATGGTTCTATATCAGATCTAGTGTGCGTGACCAGGCAGGGTAGAGCTAGATAGTCGGAGCTGGCGCAGACCGGGGTCCAGTCCCCGCACCAATTTTTAAGAAGGGCTAGAGAGATTCAGCTTCATGTTAGCCGTCCCAACACCATTACGGCCTCCATTATGTGCCTCTGTTATACATACACTATCCCCTGACTCTGCCGCATGCAAGCGCACATGCGCCCATGGGCATGGTACCCGTCAAACAGACAGCATCTGCCTGTTGCCATGTGGCACTCGTGCTGTCTGGAACTGCTGCTAAACGCTCTAGCACCCATGCCTGCTAGCGCATTGAGCTGTCGCACACAGGGGGCTGCCGTACCGCCACATGTCCTGCCCCCCCTCTTCCACACACCATTCGCGGTAATTTGCACCTCTGTTGCGGCTTCACAATTCTGCAGTGCACTGTATAGTACATCTAGCATGCAAACAAGGTGGTAGGACGTGCAGTCATGAGTTCAGCAGGGTCGAGACTTGCGAAACGATGGGTTGGCCAGGGGCCGATGAAAAAAAAGGCATTGGAGCTGCTGGGGCAAAAGGATGGCGCGACGACTGAGGAGGTGATGAAGGCTGTGGACCAGTACAGCAAGAAGTATCAAGGGCCGCGCCAGGGGTGGCAGGCCAAGGCGGCATCGTGGGTGAAGAAGATGCACGTTGATCGGGGGCACGTTGAGGTCGGCAGCGTGAAGGATGGGCAATTCCACATCCACGACGAGCTTCGGCCTCGTTATGTGGTGCCCGACTTGAAAGCCACGCAGCTACGCCCTTACGTTGTCAATGATGATGGCAAGAAAGCCCCTAAGGTGAAGAAGCCAGGCCCTGCTCCTGGATCAGCGCAGGCTGTGCTAGGAATACCTGCGCAGTAGTTTTCTGAATCCGATGTGCTGACCCTGGGTCTCTGTGGTATCGTGGACCTGAATGGACCAGCTCACTGATGCATACTAGCGGCATGAGCGTCAGCAGGATACAATTCGCCTCCAGCTTTGTTTGCTTGGACTGCTGCTGCATGCAGCGCGCAAGCATGGGGTGCGCATGCCATGCGATGTGTGCCTTGCAATGTGTGCCATGCTGTGCGTGCATGCACGCGTACTTCCCTGAACTCAATTCATACAACATGGACCTGTGGCAAACATTATATGCTGCTTGGGCTGCTTTATTTGATGAGTTGTTTTACTTCCATTGAATCAAATCAAATCGTGGGGCATCGATCATTTGTGGGATTTGTTGCTTCTGATGATTGCAACATGTTTATGCACCGGCATCAGGGGTATGCTTGCTGGCGCATTGGCACCTTCTATGGCTCCTGTGCTGTAACACTGGGTGCAGTTGGTGGTGACAAATTGACCAATTGAACGGGCACGCATGTGGGGCGCTGTTCACAGCAGCAGCAGGGCATGGCACAGCTGGGTGCAGGCCCACCCTTGCACAACTGCATAACCTTGCAGCCCTGGTGCGCGGCAGTCCGGTCAGGGTAGATTCAGGTATGGCGTTTTGACCTGCGATATCCGATATGCCACTCCCCGTTGCGTGACATGAAGTGCGGGCGGGCGCACAGGCAACATATGCGCACCCACTTAGGGGGGTGCATGAAATGGGAGGCATCAATGGCACGTGTCAAGCCGCTCTGCAGCACTGGCGAATGCAAGCAACGCATGTGCCTGCATGCAAGCAGTACAAGCAGGTGCGCAACCCCAAGCAGCCCAACTGAACATCAGACTGATGAGATGCTGAGGAAAGGGCCAAGCCCTTTCAGTGGCACACACGCGCTTACACAGGCAGCCATTGATTCAGCTCTTGGAGCTCATCTTCAGATGCAGCACCCACTGCACCATCGTGGGCGCCCCATACGCCCTCTTATGCTGTGGGCGCACCAACTCCCCATAGAAGCAGCGGGTTTGCAAACAGTGCGCTGGGCCATCCACCATGCGTCCCAAGCCCTGAGCCAACCACCGCACTCATCCTTCCAAATGATGCCTTTGGCCATGGGTTGCAGTAGGTTAATTTGCAGAGGCATGGCGAAATGACTGCCTTCGCGGATCTACCCACAAGTGCTGCATGCAGCACCCATCATCTGCGCCCAGATGTCTTGCTGGTTGTCTGTCTGACTGCCCTGAAGATAGCCACCCTTCCCTATACCTGCTGCCTGCTGCCCGCGCCTGCTATTGCAAACGTCCTTGAGGTGGGCAATGGCTCTAAGCATCAGCGTGATGACACGCTGCAGGCCAAGGCCTGCCAGCATGCAGTGCTTGTGCAACTCCTTTGGCATGCCGGCTGGCGGGCGTGCAGCTGTGCACATGTTGTGCCTGCATGTGTCCTCGCATTGGCAGGATGGCTTCTGTAGCTCTACTCCTTAGCACACTCCCTGCATCTCTGCGCCAGCTGCACGTTGAATCCGTTGATGTGCTCTTTGTACCAAGTTGTGCTTGCATGCTGCTTGAGCTCCTCACCGTCTACACCAGTACCGCCATGCGCTTGCTCATTATCGCCCTGATTGGAGCTCCCTGGACCATAAGTGCTTCTTTGTATTGGGGCAGGTTAGGGTTAGGGTTCAGGGGCCCACTGCTATGAACCCCCTCCGACTGGCGTTATTTACACTTACATTCAATGTCACGCACTGTAAAATCTAACATGTCAAGCGCAGATAGACGATCGCTGCGTGGACACGCCCAAAGGGGCTTCGGTATGGAGTGAGCTTGGCAGCAGCTCAACCATGCAGCTCGCTAATTGTAGGCCCCTTGCTGCCTGGTTAGTTATGCTGACATCACTAAGCGCCTGCTTATCTGACAGCAGCCCAGAGCAGGCTCGTGATTCACTATGGCGCAGCGACATCGCCATCAACTTGTCCACATCTGGGCAAGATTTCATGGACAGTGTCAGAGGCATTTGGGTCAACGACCAGAACCTGTTGCTGCGACTCCCTGGTGGTGCAATCATCAACATGACTGGTGTCAAGCTGATCTCGGTCCAACCCGTCACAAACGGGGTGCTCACCGTGGAGGGAGCAGAAGACACGGGGAACGGCACGATGGCGATCCTCGACTTGGCAAACAGGGCGTTCGCAACGGTCAGTGCAAACAAAATGTTTCGGCGCACTTTCACAGTATGCAACATGAAAAAACTTGCAACACGTGTTCGTCGAAGCGCATGCGCAGGTGCCAATAGCTGACGGCGGCGATGGCCAAGTCCACCTCAACAACCTTGTTTTGCTCGGGCTCTGCAGCATCCAGCAGATGTTCGTCCCTGCGTACAGGATCTCGGTTGTTCTCAGTGTTCAGGTGTGCTGGACTTTATGCAGTGCTGCTGTCAGCATGCATGCATGCTTCGCGTGTGCAGCTGCTGTGCTGTTAGGTGTTGTGGCTAATTACGTCGACGCGGGCAAGTGCTCTCCTTGTACTGCATGTCAACTGTTGGGGGCTGGCCTGCTGCCAGTTGCTGCCAAGGGAGGTCCTGTGGACGTTCAGTATGCCAACGACTTAGCCCTTACTTAAATTTGTGTCCCCTGCTCACAGATCCTGTTCTTCACAGGCAGGTGGGTTCGGTTGCAGGTGTGGTGCATCTGGCACCCCTGTCTTGCTCTGCGCTGCCCCTCTATGCAAGTACACTGGGCGCCTTGCCATGGCATGCTGGCGCATGCTTAACGCGCAGGTGGAGGATTTCTGGCCGTACTCTGCAGCTGGCCAGGACCCAGAGCCTTGCGGTGAAAAACACCATTCTGCTGGTGACAGCAAATGAGGTCAGCCTTTACCAATACCTCCACGTCCTCCAGGTGTGTGCCTGCATGTGATAGTTTTACAGCTGATCATAGGCAAGCTCCCCCCAGGGCCGCAACAATTTGCAATCGTTGCGCGCACCTGTGGGGCTCGGTCTTGCATGGCATATGGCACCCCTGCACGAGTGCACAATGGCCATGGCTGCCAACAGAACCCAGCCACTGTGGGAGGCACGACCTTGGTTTGCAACTCTGCACCACTCTCTTGTTACAAGAGTCACAAGAGTCTTGTGTGCAGGACATGACAAGCACAGCGCCGTGGGTTGCATCGTACTATGCGCGCTGGTCCAACGTCATTGGCAACTCACAGGCGGAGATTGCTGAGGTGGGCTCATGGCGCTGCAGTGTGGCAGGGATGGGCGGGTGGGGGCCCAGCCAGTTGGGGACCAAAGGAAATGGGGGCTGGGGCCGGCTGGGTGCGGGGAGAGGATGGCGGTGGTGTGGGGACTGGATAGGGAGGGGTGGTACTGCCAGAGCTACTCAATATGCTGGTGTGGGCTGCATGCACGCTCCTGTGCTGCTTGTGCTGCACGTAATGTATGCTGTGTGATGAATGAGCTGGTGTACGTGTGGCCCTTGCAGGCGGGCAAATCCTTCATTCGATTTCAGCGGGTGGCCTTCACAGTAGCTACAGGGAGCAACTTGACGTTCTTGGATGCCAGGTCTCCTGCCGCACTGGCGGTTGCTGGCCTGGTGAGTGGTGCTTCTCTTGTTGCCCCACCGCCGGTCAGTTGATGGCAGCTGCCGCCGCTTTAGAATACTTGCTCCATTAACTCCGTGGCCCTTTTGCAATTAATTTGTGGTGTGTTGGGGCCGCCTAGCATTTTCACAGTTGATTGTGTTGATGGGCAGCACGTGGTGCAAGCAGTTGACAGCATGCTGTGCTCTGTCCTGCCAGCCCTGAGCATCCTTCACCATGTGCATGCATGACAGGCCCCAGGCACACAGCTGAATCCTGCTCGGATGTGCAACCTGGACAGCCCTGCTGATGGAGGGGGTCCTTTGCGACCTGAGGAAACCATGAGCGCCAACCTGACCTTGTGAGTGTTTGAGGTCCAAGGTTTGGGGCACTGCATCCAGCTCAGATGCTGCCACGGACGTAAAACTGCGGGGAGCTACACGCATGTGCTGAACGGGACCAGCTGAGTACATAAAGTACCGCTGTCAGCTGTCAGGTGTTATGCGAGTTTCTGATGCCAAAGTGCAGTTTGCAGCGCACGTACTGCATGTAAACGCATGTGTCATGATGTGCTCCTCAGGTCGCCGCACTGGGCTGTGAGAACATCCCAGGAGCTGTCCACCGCGTTGACCTCTGTTGCATCAAACTTCCTGTCACACGCAGGCCAGGTAGATCACACTGACGCTAGTGCTGTGCCCGTGCTGTGCCTTACGCTTTTCTGCTTTGTGGCTGGATAAGCGGCACGCATCCTCCACATGCTAAGTAGCCCATCGCATCCGCCGACCCACTCTGCACCTGCAGGCCATCCAGGACTGGCCAGCAAGCATTATGCTCCTGGCGAACTCAACCCTATCAACCACCCCGCCTGCCAACTTACCAGCGGCCAGTGACCCCCTGGAGCTCCCCGGTATCACCACAATCATGGGGCCTTGGAATCACAACATCAGTGCATTCAGGGTGGTGTCTCTAGATCTTGCGAACGCCACCACCCCGATCATCAGCCTCCCTGCACAGGACGTCCGCACACCGGAGCTACCAGCACGCCTGGTCCTGCACAAGCTGGTCTTGCATGGCCTGGGGGCTGTCCCAATAATGGGTGGACCCACCAGCAATGTGCTGTCAGCCCTGCCGCTGCCGGCGATTGGCCGGCAGGGCGCACCAGGAATGGCGCAGGTACACCTGTCCAAGTGCCTGGTCTTCGTGCCGCCCAGCGATTACGTGGCCCTGCTCGCTGCGGCCCTGAGAGGGGACGCATGGCACACGAACACCACCGCAACAGCAGCGATAATGGCCGGGATCTCTGTGTTTGCGCTGGGGCAAGCACCCTCGTCCCTCAGCCCGACGTCGACCAACTTCACGCTCATCTCTTATGCTGGGTAAGTGCGGTTTGCTGCTTGGATGGGGCCTGCCAAGGGGCCCTGGTGAGGTGCAGCCCAGTCGACATTCAAGCGCTGCTTGCCTTGCACCCGCACTCATTCATGGGTGGACTATCACCCATGCCTTTTTGTGCATGAGCTCGTGTACTGGTTGTCCAACACGTGCAGATGGGGTGTCAACGCGACCAGCATCACCTTTGCTGCAAGCGAACCACTTCCGCCTTGCACAGCTCTGCCTGACTGGTCCGGTCCGATTGGGCCTGGCTGCCTGGGAGAAGACACCACGGGTCAGGCTGCCAGGGGTAGCGACAGTGTGCCACAGGGGTTGCGCATCGGCCTGGGTGCTGGGTTGGGGATTGGGTGCGGCATGCTGCTGCTGGCAGCATGTACTGCATTGGCGTGGAGTGTTACAACACGCCGCGCCGCTGCCGCCGGCACAAAGCCACCAGTACTGGTCAGGTATGCATGCCGCAATGGGCACACACTGCGGAAGGGGTCACTCTGCATAGGATGATGTTGATGTGCAGGCACGTGCTGGATCAACGTACACCAGCTTTTTTGGCTGTGGCTGCTGGCTGGCTCTGCACCCTCACACCTGCTTCACATGATGATCAGGTTATGAATGCTGCGCGGGGTGCCATGCAGTGTGTGCTGTTGCGTGGCCGCCCCACATTCCTCCAGTCACAAGGACGATGACTCTGCAATGGCTGTCCACCTCAACAAGTTGCCGTCATCCATGCAAGCCTTTGTCTCGAGGAGCATGAACACCATGAGGAGTGATGAGGACACCAAGGTTGCCATAGCTGCTGGTACGCCATGGCTGCCTTAGTCATCAAATTATTTGCTGGTGCAAGCTGTGCACGACCAGCGCGGTTTGCGTTGTGCTGGGGTGTGGCAGCTGTATGTGATGCACCAACATTCATCGCAGCCCAAGTACCAAACGCCCAACTCCATGCTGTGCAGATCCCAATGACGCATCGAGTCAGGACAAGATCCTACTGCCCACGCGCCTCAGCAATACATCCTCAAGTGCCGTTGGCTACAGGTCGGCTGTGGAACACACAGCAGAGGCACTGAATGCGGTACGTGCTGTACAATGGTCGTTCTATATCTGGTTTTGCCGTATGTGACCAACAGCTCAGTCGATGCCCGTGTCTAAGGAAAAGTTTGGTGGGGGTCCGACAACCATGTGACCAATGGTGCGACCCATGAGGTATGTGACTGTCATGTAGGTTGACACACACTTCGGGGCACAGCTGCTATCCGTGCACACGTCCAAACCATGGACTGCTTCTTATATTGTCAGAATACAACAACAATTCTGCTGCCGCTAAGGCGCTGCAATACTACTGCTCATACGCACATGCGGCACTGTAGTATGGTCAAGCAGTGAGTTCCAACCTCCAGTCTGCTGTGGGCGCAGTTATTGCATACGCCTTATAAGCCAATCCCCTCAATTCTTCTGTTGTGTTTACATGCTATGTGAGACGCCTGGCCTGCTGTGCTCACAGGGCCAGGCAGACAAGCTCATCCTGAATAACCGCATCGGCGCCGGCTCTGGGGGTACCGTGTTTGCTGGCACATGGCGTGGCATGCGCGTTGCCGTCAAGACGGTTCTTTTTTCAGCAGCTGGCCCGAGCAGCTCAGGCAGTACATCCAGCGAGGGGCAGGATCCGTCGCCATTGAAGCGCCAGCCTCAGGTGTTGAACAAAGACTATGACCGCGCTGTTGTTGAAGCAGCGGTCTGCACCAGCA
>BDCZ01000815.1:5754-20112 GCA_001662365.1 Chlamydomonas applanata
CCGGATCTTGCCCAGCAGGCTCATCAGGTCAAACGTGAGCGCATCAAGACCGCTGGGCGTGGGGCGCAGCTTGTTCTCCCAAAACACAAAGCGGGGCGCCGTGGGGTCACCAAACACAAGGTCCTTCTCACACCCAGCGTCCACCTGGCAAGAGGAGCCAGCACCCGGTGCAGTAGCAGGGGACGACTCAGCCCAGGGGTGCATCAGCACAGGATGGGGCACAGGTGATGTGTATACAGTGGTGCAGCCCTGCGCCAAGCGGGTCAAACCGTCGGCTGAGATGGGCATGCAGCTGCGCGTGCGCCCAGCCAGGCGCGTGCATGTGTAGCGTGCTGGCTGCAGGTGGTGCAGCAGCACATGTTCGATACAGGTGGACGATGCCCAGTGTCACACGGCGTGCACCTGATGGGTGCGCGGTGCAAACATGCGTGCTCGGCGCGGGCATGATGTGTGATGCGTCCGCATGCCCGCCACAGCGCGTCAACACAGCAGCAGCTGCTGGCCGTGCGGGCGGATGCGGGCGCGGTGCATAGCCTGCAGCATGGGCACGCCCCGCATGTTGCCCGCCCCTGTGCATTATGTGACACACCGCAATCTGCAGCATGGCGTCATTGGGCTGGAAGGAGTTGGGCCCCTCCTCCCAGATGTAGCCGTTGCCCTCCATGGACGTGATGTTGCCACCCACGCGCTCGCGGGCCTCGGTCACCAGGAAATTGGTGACACCGTGCTTGGCAGCGAGGGCCTGGCCCGCGACCAGGCCAGACAGGCCACCACCCACGATAACAGCGTCGTAGACCTTGGCATCACCGGATCCTGACGCTGATGCACGCACCACGCGAGCCACACGGCGCTTGGAGTTGGGTGCAGCCAACGGTGTAACATTCTTGGGCAGAGCAGCAGGACTGGGGCTGCAGGCTGGGGCTGCAACGTGCACCACGGGCACAGCCAAACGGGGCTGGGAACAACCAACGCGAGCAGGGATGACCTGCTGGCGCTGGGCCACCCGGGTACTGTGTTGGGAGGTAATCATGACAACTAGGTGCTAGATCGATGCTTCGGATCCAGGAAACGGTGCACTATCCGTGCCCAGATATTGAGAGTGAGCCTCACTCCCAAACTTTTGTTGAAGCAGCAAAGGCTCTGCGTGCGCCCAGGTTGCCAGTGACGCACGTACAAGGAGCGCCTTAGGTCCGGAACTCTGGATCTGTCACTGACGCAGGTGGGACCTTGCCGAAGACAAGCATGCGGGTTTCCGTGCGCATTCAGCTGCTACACTGCTGTTTATGAGTACTATGAGGCACCTTGTTTAACGCCCATGTGTACATACTATGCCACGCAGGCAACCGAGGATTCTTTGTTCCGGCACGCTAAAACCGGCCACCCTCGCCAGTGGCGCGGCAGAGTTGTTCTCACTAGGTAGACAGCAGACGCAGGAATCATGCTGACCTCGCCTGTTGCACCTCGACTGCAAGCTGCGGGCTCCATGCAACAGCGGCTACAGCACACAGCAAACAACATGCTGCTCGGCAGCATGGCTCAGCTGCCGCTGGGGAGACCATGGCGAGGCTTGCGCCCGACCGCGCCCCGCACACACATGGACGGGCCCGCAGCATGCAGCGCGGTTTCAACACATGCAGTGCGTGGCTTCGCGCACGCGGCATGCGAGCCGCATGCAGCACATCGGTCAGGCAGTGCACTGACCTCGAGGCCACCGCTGGTGCCTGCTCAGCGCCACAGCCAAGGCAGTTTGCGCAGGGGTGATGCGACACGCACGGAAGCGCTGGGCTTGGGAGCTGTTGCACCGTACGCGCGCGACCTTGTGTGTGTTGTGGGGGCAGCCATCGGCGCCAAGCTGTGGACCAAGATCTTTGATCTTGCAGTCAAGAACGGAATTCTGGAGAAGGTGAGGTCGTGGCTTGTCATCAGCCTTTCTGACTTACGTCTCTATTGAACACACGGGCACGGGCTAGCTGGCTAGTGTGGCTACACATGCGTGGCGTGTCCACGGCTTGGCGCTTTATGCACATTCCGCTGGTTGATGACAGCCAGCCGACCATGCACGGCTTTGATTCAAGCGCATGCACCCTTTGGCCTGCCCCCGCACGCAGAACCTGAGCCGCAAGCTTGTGCACACCACCACGGGTCCCATCTTCCTGCTCACCTTCCCACTCTTTTCAGCTGCCCCTTGGGCCCGCTACCTGGCCGCGGTGGTGCCCACGCTGAACGCGGTGGGTCAGCTCACAGGGTTGCTGGGCACCCTCCTGCCTGACTGGCAGCTGCAGGGCACCTCCTTAACCAGGCATCTGGTCCCCACACCATGCACACGTTCCCCTGCACACCCTTACGAGTGCTGCGCACCTGCAGACCCTACTTGCATGCAAGCTTACATGCTGATTCATGCAAGTGAGGAAGGGCTCTGTGTCTTCAATGTTTACATCAACAAGTGTGTGTTTCATGCTCGGGGGCGTGCGCACTGCGCAGGTGCGGCTGCTGGCTGTGGGCAGCGGTGCAGTGGTGGATGAGGGTCTGGTCAAGAGTGTGTCACGCTCAGGCGAGCGTGAGGAGCTGCTCAAGGGGCCACTGTACTACTGCCTCGTACTCATCGCTACCACGCTGCTGTGCTGGCGTGACAACCCCGTAGGTGCGTGAGGGCGTGGGCCGCTGCTATCGCGCAACATCAGCTGCGAACTGGTGTTGTGTGTAGGGACCTCGGAGCAGTACCTGATGTAAAGGATCAAGGGCAGGGGGAAGGTGCTGGGGGAGCTGCAGACCTGCAGGCGCTCCTTGCTGCCCCGTAACATGCATGCCATCTGAAAAAGCTCGCGGCTCTGCATTCAATGCAATGTGTGGTGCTCCATGTGTCACACAATCATGTGCAATTGCATGAGACCGCCTTTATCATATCCTTGTGCCAAACTTCGCTCACGTATCCGCCCGGACTTTCATGCCATTGCCTCGCAGGCCTGATCGTGGTGTCACTGATGTGTGGTGGCGATGGGCTGGCCGACATTGTGGGCCGGCGCTGGGGTGGCAGCAACAAGCTGCCATACAACAGCTCCAAGAGCTTGGCAGGCAGTGCAGCAATGCTGCTGGGCGGGACCTTCATGGCAGCTGGGTGCGTGCTGCATGTGGCCCATGTGGCACTGAAACTCTCACATGGCAGCTACTTTAACAGAGGAATGGGCAACAAGGGTGTACTGCCGCGACCTGACTTGTACCAAGTGCCTTGGGATTTAGGTTGTCTACACAACACAATAGAAAGTATCGCCCACTTTGCAGTGTTAGGTGGACCATACCATGGAAATGCTGTGGTGACCTGAACTTCCTGCGCCCGCAGTCTCATGGCTGTGTTCTGCTCTCTAGGTTTCTTTGAGTGCTACTCAGCATCGGCGCTGCTGCCATACCTGCTCGGGGTGGCACTGGCGGCCACCTTAGTGGAGTCATTGCCCATCAATCAGGTGGGCATGGGCGGTGTGTACCTGCGGCTGCCGGAGCCCTCTGGTTGCCAGGAGCCCTCTGGTTGCCAGACAATTGAGTGCCCTCCAGTTAGCCCTCCGGCTGTGTGCTGCTTCAATGTTTGCCACATGCCGGTGCATGCAGCGCACCATGTGCCTGAGCTCCACTCACTTGCGGGGTTCTTGCTGCCACGATGTGAACATGAACCTGCCTGGACCTGTGCACCACATACTGCTTCTTGATGCCTGCTGTGCCTTTGCACCATTGAGAGGCGCACCTGACATGCTGCTGCTGCTGCTGCAACCGCCACGCAGTGGTTTGACGACAACCTATCAGTGCCGCTGGTCACTGCTGGCATGGCCATGATGCTGCTGCCCTATGCGGCACACTCGGCCAGCCTGGTGGTCGCTGCGCTGTGAGGCGGACAATGCAAGACACCCGCCGTCATTTATCACTCATCTGTGGGCGCTGTTGCAGCTGTTGCCGGCTGTCAAGCGCACACCAGGCACAGCCGCGGGTGCAAGGTTTATAGGTGTTGTGTGCGGTCTGGAGGCGTTTTTGTGTGGCAGGCCAGGGATGTTCACGGCTCTCAGGGGCGTATCATGCCAAGGGCTCAGCCACTGCTGCAAAGCCTGCCCTCACTCAAGTTTTGAAAATACGGGAAATGTTTTGCCGGACTGAGCCAGGGAGAGCTGTGTAGGGCTTGGGTGCTCCATTGGTAGCATTTGCTACATGTGGGTTTTCTGGGGTTTCTTGACGTCCCCATTTCAGGTTTCTGCTTACGTCCGTGTCCATGTGTGCTTCAGGTCATGCAGCATGACTCCTGCTGCCATGTTTGTACTGGGGTTGCATTCTTGCTGTGCATTCATATGTCGCTGACGTGCTTGTCATACCCATTCGTTTGTTGCATTTCTTTGGTGGTGGAGATCTCCAGGTGGGCGTTGTGATGCCGGTCGTGCCAGTTGGCCAGCCACATATAACCTGCTATATCCATGGCGAGCGCTGCAGCTGGCAAGGGCACAAATCCTCCACTGCCTTGTTGTTGACCTCTCAGTCATACACACCTGCCTCCCAGGCCAGCAGACTTTGGCCTGGCCTGTAAGTGGCAAGTGCTCACCTTTACTGTTCACAGTGTGCTGCTTCCCTGGCCGAACGTGTAATGCGATAAAAAGAGAACAGCCTTCCTGAGCCAGCAGGACAGAGTTGTTGTGCACTCAGGCAAGGAGACAGTACAGTGGCGTCACGTGCTGCCCTGACTGTCGGTTATGAACCACTGTGTCCTACTCAGTAGCATCATTCTGTGCTGTCCAGTGCCAGCTTTAGCTCCACTTAGACCCTTGCGCCCATGCAGCCATGGCATTCTGACCCATGCACAACCGTCCTCAATCCGTTCACCCAACAAGTAGCACCGCCCATCAGCGCCAGCGGTTCACACGCTCCCGCTCGTAGTTCTGCCAGGTGCATGCCTCCCAGCTGTAGTGAGCAGACATGTCCCTGGGCTGTTCACGTACACGCTCACCCTGAAAGGCATGAGCATACATGACACATGCAGGCAAGGGGCTCAAAGGCAGTACAGTCTGGACCAAAAAGCGCACAGTCCAGCAACCTTGTATGCTGTTGCTGCGGCAGCGGGTGTGGCTGCCGCCGCCACTCGTGCTGCCACTCGCTTGCTGTATGCGGAGTTCCCTCAGGTTAACCGCCCCGTCAAGTAGCTTGCCATAATGATGCGTACCTCGAACTCAAGCTTTCCATAGGCCTGAATGATGCCCTTGAAGCGCAGCTTGCTGCCCCTCTTGGTCATGTTCAGCGTACCGGTCTGGCGGTCAAAACCCATCTGCACGTACATGCATACCAGTCAGCACTTTCTCATAGAATTTCATCGTTGCCAGGGCAGGGAGCAGCAGGCTGAAAGCCACAGCCTACGGTTGAGAGCTACAGTACAGTTCCGAGCTTCAATGTAAGGTGGTTATTGCCTGTCAGCGGAGCCCGCAACGCAACGTTGTAGGCAGCACAGCACAGCGCGGCACAGTGCAGTGCAATACAAGACAGTGCCGTTGCGGTACAGCATGCCATCAGTGCAGCCAAAAGTAGACAAATTCGTATACGTGGCATTGCGTGCCTGCATCTCGCCTGTGCCCGTGTCCCTGCCACGCCAGTGGAATGTGGTGTCACGCTTGCTGGGGTCATCAATCTTGAGGCAACCCTCAACCACTCCAGCATCCAGGCTCATGTAGATGCTGCAAGCACAGCGTGGGCGCATGGGGCAGCACCGCATGAGGGGTGTCAGCCGGCAGCCGCTATCACGTGTTGCAGGAACGTTCACCGCGCTGCATGTAAACCTGTTAAGTGTTAACTTGTGAAACTACGATGTCAGATATCACGGGACAAAACGCATGCAGTGCAGTGAAGGGTCCCGAAGCAGGTGCCTGCACTGTGAACAGTAAGATATGGAATCACATGGGCAGCATACCCGCCATCGCCGGGCTGCTTGAAACACTGCCAGGTGCAGGGCGTGGGAGCCTCGTCGTAATCATTCTCAGCAAATATGACCTGAGGTGTGGATTTGGACAGGCAAATCAGCACAGGGTTCGTCACAGGCCAGCTCAGCACGCCGCAGCACGGCAGCATGGCGTCACAGCACACGGCAGCAGCATGCATGTGCAAGCACGCACCATCCACTCCCCGATCCAGTCCTCCTCGGCCATGGCCTGGCCACCCTTGCCAGCAGCAGTCTTCTTCTTCCCAGCTGTGGATGCCTTGGATGCCTGCTTGGCTTTGGGTCCATCACCAGTTGTGTTCTTCACGTTCTTCTTTGTGGCACCGGCTGTTTTGGCTGATCCCTTGGTGCCAAGCGCCGCACGCTTCGTCTTAGGCTTTGCCACTGCCAGAGCGCCCTGGTTACTGATGTTCGCCTTCGCAGCCTTGGCATCCAACACGGACTTCTTTGTGCGGGCCATGGATCAGCACGTGCAACAGCGATGAGATATGTTTGGGAGCAGAGATCGTGCACTGGGCCTTTCATGCCGCGTGCGGTGCTTTGTGCTGTGACCCTAGCAGCAACACATCCATGATACTGTACCTTTCATGTTTTTGCCTCTTTGCAGCTGCTTCAGCTCAGGAGGTGCTAAGTTCTGATTGCATTGTTATGGACGTGATGCGTGTACAGGTAGATTTGGACGAGGATGATGAAGCGATCGGCCTTCAGGCGCTGTTCAAGCTGCAACATGCAGGTGAATTTGAAATACCTGGAAGTCGTGGTGAAAGTCGTCATGACACAATTGACTTGAGTGGACATGCGCAGGTCCAGCCATGCACATCAGCAAGCAGTTGTGCCAAGGGGACTTCTGGGCCATTGCAACACCATTGATTATTACTGTGAGTTTGTGTGTATGGGAGCACTTCATGCGCATTTGCCACCCACATCATGCATGCTCCTTAACACGCTGCTCCGTGACGCAAGCACATGGTCCATGACAGCGTAGACGCCAAGTGTTGCCTTTGGATTACTCGTGCCTGCAGGCAATAACAGAGCACCTTGCACCTCGTGACCTCTTTGCTGCTCGCAACACATGCCGCACGTGGCGTGCTGTGTTTGGGGCACATTGGTCACGAGTTGTCGTGCGCGTCCCAGGGGCGGACCATGTGTTGTTGCCTCACAAGCTGCATCCCCACCCGTTGCTGCCGGCATGCGCCGGTAGTTCAGCTCAGCTCCCGCAAAGGTCCCTGGCTCATAATGGTAACGGGGGGCAGTCACACGGCAAGCCGACTGGGCGCGCCTCAACCATATCAGCAGGCACAGGCTCGGCATGCAAGCCCACAGATCACAAGCCGGGTTGTGCAGTCCAAGATCAGCCCTGTGAGGGCGATGCAAGCGATGGTAACAATGATGGGGAAGGTGACGCCAGCCCCATTGAATTGCTCCTGTGCGCTGACCTTGCTGCGGCAGCAGCACGCGGCAGCGGCGCGCCACACTCAAGCACTGCTGCGTCTGCAGGGGGAGCGCTGTGCTCAGCATTCCCTGTGGCACATAGTGCACTCATCCGTCTGCCTGGGGGGCCATGTGGGCCGGGCGCGCGGGCGGGCTCAGCAGTGGCATCTGTGTACGCCCATGTGGACCAGGTATGCTGAGCTCTTGAGCTGCACTGCTGCTGGCACATGTCATGCGCACTGCCTCGGCTACGCTGCCTTGCTTGCATGATGCTTGTGTGGGCACTTTCGCAACTTTGCGCAGCCCTGCGGCTGTGTAAGTGTCTGTAGATGTGGCCCACACAGCATCATCCCTGTACTGCTACAACGCTGCCTGCAGGCGCTGGCAGCCCTGGCACACCTGCCCCAGCTACGCAATCTGACTATCGCAGCTGCCAGGGCGCACATGCCGTGGGAGTGGTCTCACAGCCTGTCCCAGCTCACCACCATGATGCCAAGCGGCCTGCCGGCTGTGACATCATTGACACTTATGTCATGGGCCATGGCCCGTGGCTGCCTGACCCATGCCGCGGCCTGCCTGGGCACCACCCTGGTGACTCTGGACTTGTGGCAGTCAGCCACTGCACTGGACCCTGCAGAACTGCTGGAGCTGCCACAGCTGCCCAACCTGCGCCAGCTCTCGGCACACTTGCAGTTCACAGGCCCATGGCCGCCCAGGCCTGTGTCCCAGCCATCAGCTCATCCCTCAGCATGCAAAGCCAGCCGTACACCTGGCGCAGCAGTGGTGCAGCAGGGCCTGGGGCCACTGGCCAGCACGCTGGCAGCTGGCCTGGGCCATTGGGTGCCTCAGCTCGTGTCTTTGAGGGTCTCAGAGCACAGCACGCCCCACATGTGCTGGGCAGAGCCGGCATTGGCTGGGCCTTTACTAGCTGCACTGCACCACTTGCAGCGTGTGGAGGCGCACCCAGGTGCTGGCTGGCTAGCTCAGGATGTGTGTCCATTGCTGCGGCCACAAGTATACCAAGCTCTACACAGCTGGTCCCTGCTGCTGGAGTGCGCACCCCACTCTGCCAGCCCATCCGGGCAGCAGGTCCTTGCACCCAGCGCTGCAGCACATGAATCAACAGCTGCCGGCCTGCGCGGCCGCACAGCCGTACTGCACGGGTGGTATGCAGATGTATCCGGCCGCAGCAAGGTGGCTGGGGCTGAGGCTGGCATGGATGTCGAGGAGCTGCTGCAGCTCAGCCTGGGCCGTCTGCCACAGCCCTGCACACCAGCTAGTATTCACTCAGCAGCGCTGCTGGTACCCAGCACCTCCGCGCTACATAGATCACCCACTTCACTGCATCATCTCACCACCCTTACGCTCGTTGTGGCGCCCCCAGCACGTACGCCAGTGGCACCACCAGCACCAGCACCTCTGCTGCCTCTAGTGCCGCAGCCAGCTGGCACCACGTCAGGCCTAGTGCTTGGCGGTGCACGTCCTGTTGGTGTGGGGCCGCAGGTGTTGGCTGCCACACAGGGCACTGCCGCGTCAGACTTTCTGGCGCCACTTACACAGCTCTCTGTCCTGACATGCCTTGAAGTGCTGGACCCCCACCAGGTGTGTGCATCATGCGGGTGGCACTCATGCAGGTGTTTCACGATTTGCCGGCATGCCAGTGGCTGGCATATATATGTTGCTCTGATGCTGCAAACTGCTGCACAACTTGCACGGCTGTGGTTGCACGGCATGCGGTGTTGTGGCTGGACTCATCCTTTCCCACCAGGCTTTGGCCTGCATCACACTGCACACATGGCGGCCTGCAGCTGCATGTGCTGGTGCATTGTGTGGCGCATGGATCAAACTCATCTTCGCATGAGTTATCTATTTTCTTGTGTGTTGTTATATGGAGCGGTGTGCGTTCGCTGTGCGCAGCGCCTTTGGTGGGGCTGCGGTAAGGTGTCTGCTGCACTGGCTCGACTGGGCCCCCGCCTCTCTCGGCTGCGGCTTCAGCTGCTCGACTGGCGGCTGCTGCTGCAGGCGGAGCGCGCCAAACATGCTCAGCAGGAGCTGCTCCTTGCGCCTAGTGGCCAGGCAGGCGTGGACCCAGCCAACAGCAGCATCCAGAGCGCTGGCGTCCTCAGCGATGAAGGCGCCACAATTGATGTGGGTTTGCGGGCTGCACCCTTAGTCCTGGTACCATGGCATGCCCCAGGGGTGCTGCCTGGCCTGCGTCACCTGGAGCTGGTGAATGGTGAGCCAGGCCACTTCATTGTGACAGGTTTGCAGCTGCCAGCAATGACAGCACTCACAGCGCTCACACTGGATGGCTTCACGCTGCGGCACTGGGGCTGGGAGGGCACCGGGCAGGCAGGCGGAGAGGATGAGGAGGAGACGTGGGAGGAGGAGTGTGATGTCGTTATCGAGGTGAGTCTGTCATCACAGGAGCGGAAGGGATGTGTTTGAACAACTTGGTGAGCTGGAGGTGTGGTAGAAAGGCCAGAGAGCAACATCAAATTGCAGTGCACCCCCCCCCATCTGCCTATCCACAGCTCCATGATATGATGTGCATACTGCATGTGCGCGACGCACGCTGGCTTGCAGGAGGCAATTGAGAGGTACGAGTCGCAGTGCAGCAGCGCCGGCTTAGGCAGCAGCAGAGTGTCGGTGCTGCAGCAGGCGCGCAGCCTGCCATGCCTGATGCCGGCGCTGGCGTCACTCACGCTCAGCCGCGTCACACTCAAGAAGCATGGGGCGCTGCTGGCGCAGCTGCCAGGGCTGCGTGCGCTGACTCTCTATGATGTGGCGGTTGCGCGGCGGCGCAAGCAGGACAACTTCCACAGGTGTGCGGTACGATGGTACGAGTGCAGTGCATGTATGGACACGTTAGGTGACAAGCTAGGTAAAAAAGGTAATACACTTAAAAGACAGCGGCGATGATCTTGGTATGAAGAACGGCCTGTTAAAAGTCTGAACACCGCAAGCAAGCAGGGTTGGATGCCAGTGGTGGGTTGGTTGCCATGTGTCACTCCCTCGAGTGCAAGTTGAAAGATCCATCAGTGGACATAATAATAATGATAACGCGGCGTGTCACAGATGCGTCTGCATGCCGGACATGTCCATCCGTAACCATGGCTGTTGCATTGCCACCGCTGTGCCGCGGCAGCAGGTATGACCCTGTGGATGTAGGTGTAGTGGCGGCATGCTGCCCGGGCCTGACGCGGCTCGTGTACACGCACCCGCTGCACGGGGGCCGGCTGCAGCAGGGCATGTGTGATGCCCGCCTCACTCACATCACACGGCTCAAAGGCCTGCAGGAGCTGAAGGTGGGCCCTAACAGTCATAGGCCAGCTGTCATGCGGCCATCCACCTGGGGCAGATGCGCCCTACACATTCTCACACGCATCTGATCACTGCATCATGAGTTCGTGACGCAGTGCAGCATGTACTCGAGCTCCCACTGAATGGCATGCTGATAATATTAATGACACGGCGTGTCACAGATGTGTCTGCATGCCGGAGCCTGACAGTCGTCGAATGGCATGCTGTGCTACCATATTATTGGTAGCGCCCGCTGAGAGACAGAACTAACTCATCGTTTACTATACAGAGCACCCGCTGATCATACGGATGTTCCGGCTGCGCCGTGCAGCTGGTCGCACCCGACGTGATCAGCGCCCAGATCATCGGCAGTGCACCAGGCCTGGGCGCTCTGGATGCGCTCAGTGCACTGGAGTTGTCACCAGGCGCAGACTGGGGCCCGCTCACACCCCTCTCCCTGACCCACCTGACTCAGCTGTCCACCTGCCACCTGGTGAGTGTTTCAAGTTTTAAGCTGTGAGGTGGAGGTGCATGGCATCACGTGCAAACTGTAAGATGTTTGGTGCTGTGCTCGTGATCGGTTCGGGGTTGAAGCTGTTTCACATTTGTCGTGCTGGTGCAGTTGCTGGAGAGGTCCGGCAGCCGGGCTAGCGCACTCAAGCACCGTACGCGTGCGCGCCGAGCAAGTAATCACGGGGCGGGCGGGGCCTTGCCTCAAACGCCATGGCGTGTACGGGATGCGCGCATGCGGCCCGCATGCCGGCGCCACAGTATGAGTGAGGGTGTGCGTGCCACAGCGGGCCGACGCAAGCCAGGGCCGCTCTATGCTGGCAGTAGCAGCGACAGTGAAGAACAGGGCAGTGGCGCAGAGGGAAGTGGCTGGAGTGGAGATGAGGGCATCAGTGGGAGGCCCAGGGGCAGTGCCAGCAGCAGTGACGGTGAAGATCAAGAGGTGGTGGTTGGGCTGGTACATGCACGCCATGTGGAACCCCAGCACCTTGACACTGCCCGGCTGCTGGCTGCACAGGCCGGCATGCTCGCAGCAGAGCTGGCAGCAGGTCTACCAGCCCGGTGTGATGTGGTGGTGCGGTGGCTGCCCGAAGCGGGTGGGCAAGGCGGGCGGGCACAACGCGATGTCCGTGTACCTGTGCACCGCGAGTACACGCAGCTGTTAGGAAGCCGGCAGGGCAGATTGTAAGCTGCCATGGTCCATGGGCAGGATGGCAAGCGGTCATGTAGATGGCATGTGGAATTCACCTTGATGACCTGCCCAACACAGTCAATGGATGATATGGCGGCATATTATCAACGCTTGAATTATAATCAGCTGGTCCCCAGTACAACATGTCACATGCGGCACTCACACTGAACCCAAAGGTCCAGACTGCGGGTGGGAATTCATTTGTTTTGTGTCTGGGCTCCCGGGCAGCGCCGGACCCGCAAAGATGAAGACCTTATCAGATTACATTCAATGGCGGAACAAGACGCCACCTGAGCCCCCGGCGAACGAATGGCGTCCCCCAGTGCACCAGCGCGAGTATATGTATGACAAGCCCCAGAACAAGATTTTCTCTTCTCTGGACAAACACCCCATCATCCAGCGAGTGCTCATCAACCCCAAGATCGCGGCACCCCGCTCCTTTCCTCTCTGGGGCACGCCTGGGTACCAGTTCTTTGCAGGGTTGTGGACTGGGGCAATGCTGACCCTTGTCTTCACCTGCAAGCCTCTGGGGCGCAAGGAGGTGGAGGATTTGGTCAAATATGACCCCGCATACTTCCCCGAGTTTGCCAAGGCCCGGTCATGAGACGGTTTGGCATGACCTACACACAGCTCAGCTGGGGCATCACGCACCCCGCAACACAGCATCGGTGCTGTTAACAGCGCATTGCGCATCTCTGCGCGGATGATGGCGCTGGTATGCGTGGGGCATGGTATGGTGCATGGACATGCATAATGCAGTGCTCAGTGCCATGCACGTCATGTGCACTGGGCAGTGCTGGGGTGGGCTGGGGACCCACGGGCGGCACGTGTATATCAGACAGGAGATGATGCAGCTGGATGTGGGCTATGCCTGCGAGCTGCATGTTAGGCAAATAGACTCCATACACAAACCAGGCTTGTTTTTCTCCTTGTAGTGGTGTGGATGAGACACGGAGCACGTGCAGATGCAGGCTCCGCAGGGCCGTCGTGGCGGCATGCTAGATAGAATGTGGTGAGCGCATGGCTGTATGCTAACTTAGAATGATCCGAAATGTAACTCTTGGCACGTTTGGCACGTGGTGACTGGGGTCCTTCAGCATACACAGCTGCAGCTGCTGCAGCAGGGGCACACATTTGCAGCTCAGCAACTCTGCTCCTGGCGACTGTGATGAGTTGTCAGTGGTCTGACCAGCACTGGCTCAGTGCAGGCTGAACGCAGCGCCAGCATTGCACATGACATGCATGCTGCTCATGGCCTTGCGAGCCTTTGATCAACCCTTTGCAGTTGCGGCGGTCTGGAGCTTTGACGCCCTGATACAGCACAGCGTGGGCAAGTTTGGCATGTATGTGTGGGTGCTGCCTGTTCAGTGCTGTACTCATCAGCTGTACAGGCACTGCGTAATGATTGGCAATCCACTTTGTTGCGAAAGCGGCTGCATTGCTTGATCATGTGCTGTTAAGTACATCAGCAGCATGAAACCACCGCCGCAGAAATGCACGGAAGAGCAGCACAGACGTATGGGTACGAGTAGAGGACAGCGGTAGCCAGCCACCGCTTCTGCAATGCAGCCTGCAGATGATCAGCCTCCAGTCAGCACCAAAACTCAAATTACCTATACACAAATCTACGCAAATCAACTGCAGCAGCAGCAGGATGCATGCATGCTGGTGGTGTGAGAGGCGGGTGCAAACATGTGTCATGCAGCGCACACATGATTTGAGAATGAATGGTATACCGATGAGGGATACACATGAACACAATTCAGAGGCCTGACCCGCAGAGTAAAGCTGTACGCGAGTCAGCCGCAAGAGACAAAGATGCACACGCACAATCAATCTGTGGTGATATCAGCAGCGGCATGCGCGGCCTCGGCCACCAACAGTCAGCGGCATTTGAGCAGGTGCGCCATGTGTGCGGCCTGCAACAGTCACAGCAGCCAGCAGCAGTCAAATTGCCGGACGGTCAACTGGCCTTCGGGCCAGATGCAACCACAGCACTGGAGGAATTTAGAAGGCAAGAGCAGAGCAGGCCGGCACCCAGCCCAGCGCTTGCAGCGACGGTTGCACAAGTAGTAGTGGATCTGGGCATCCTAGCCCACCAGCCAGCGGCTGACAGCAGCCAACAGCAGCAGCAGCAGCAGCAGCAGCCCCCCCCCCCCCACACACGCATGTCAACCCGTGCACAGCAAACACCAGCGGCCGCAGCAGCCGCAGATGCAGCCGCAGACGCAGCCGTAAGGAGCAGCAGGCAGCAATGGCAGCCAACATGGTGATGGTGGGGCAGAGCCAAGCATGGGGGAGGTGGCGGCAGCAGTGGAGGCGATGAACAACACGGCACCGGGGGGCAACGGCATACACCCATGGGGGTTAAAAGACGGAGGCCCAGGTGCCGTACACCTGCTGCACCGCGTCATCACATCAGTGTGGCGCGCCGGCACGGCGCCGGCGTCCTGGCGACATGCGCTCGTTA
>BDCZ01000816.1:0-20052 GCA_001662365.1 Chlamydomonas applanata
GCCATGGTCGGACACTGCACCCCCCCCCCCCCGGGTCACACAGTTAAAGTAACCCACGAGCATAATGAGCGTAACCCAGGACCAAGCTATAGTGGAGTAACCACCGAATACGAGGCCGGTCTAATCTGGCCGCTAGCCTAGGAGTCCACAGAGTCTGGGATGGTGCCACAGCCAACAGCCAATGGGTCACAGAAGGGTTTAGAATGCAGTAACACCCCACATATAATTTATGGTTTACATCATTCAAGGCCGCACACTACCTATAGTTATGATGTTATCATGCAAGCAAGATGCGTGGCGTGCGGCCACATGCCTGCAGGGTACCGCGGCAGCAAGGGCCAGGGCCACCATGGTATTGATGTGATGCGCTCCTCGGACGTGCTCGTCACGCATTTCAACATTCGCACCCCTGTGCTGCACGACGTGTCCACGGAGTGGTTCAATGTGGGCGTGGTGTATGCCAACGGCAAGGGCACCGACCTTAATATGGACCACCACAGGTGCGCGCGGCGAAGACTTAGGTGGCATGACTGACTGCAAGCTGCAGTTGTGCAGCTGTGTTGACACATACAAAAGTACAACTGTGGAGTGCTGTGCAGCTCAGGCATATGCTTCTGCAGATTAGATGCATGCACATGTTTGCCCCTGTGCTGCAGGGAGCAGAACTACGGAAGTCTGTGGTCCAACATCGATGTGGGCGCGGGCTCGCGCCCATTTGACAGCAGCGGCAACGCCAATTACCGCGGCCTGCATGCGGGTGCATTGACGACGTTTTGGAATATCTACTCCTCCTCAGGGGCGCGCATTCTGCTGCCTGAGTCTGACTTCGGGCCGATGCTCAACTTTGTCGGTACGTGCGTCACAGGCAGCTTGTACCAATGCGCCTGCGCCAATGGCACCGTGCTTATATGCAGCTGGTGCAGCTCATCTGCTCAGCACTGCGCATAATCAGCAGGGCATCCGTCCCTTAGCGTGCACACCTGAAGGCCGCAACCACACACCCTGCAGGTCTCGATGCATGGCCAACAAAGCTGGACACCAGCGTGTACTGGCGCAACTGGTGGCTGGAGTCCATGTCACGCAACACCGTACAGCCCCCTGACCTGTTCACTGCCATGGTGGCCACACGCACCGCCCGCCTCAGTAGGCGGACATTGCTGGAGCAGCAAGGTAGGGCTGCAACTGCATTGTACGCTCACATAGGATGGCTTGTGTGCTGCAAGATTGTGTCAAGCACCAGCTGTTTACATGGTTTTGGCATGCCATTGGGCTGCACATGATGCAGGGACCGGTCAGAGCGAGCAAGCGGACGAGACGCACGGGCCCCACCCTATCAGTGCTGAGGCGCTACAGTGGGTGAGTGAGGGTGCCGCGGCCGCCCGCCCTTAAAGAACCCACAGGCCGGCACAGTATGCCTGGACACTGATGCTGTTGTATACGTGATGGGCTGTGGGTTATATTCCCTGTACAATTCGCCCACCTGCATCAGCCCTGTCCTGCATGTTTGCCTGCAGGAGACCCACCTTCAATCACGCAGGGTGCTCGCAGCTGAATCATTCAAGCAATCCATGAAGACATGGGCTAGCCACCAGCCTCGTCACCATGACCATGAGGAGGTTTACGATGAGGAGGTAGACACAACTGCACTGCATGCCGCAGCGGCTGCAGAAGCCTTTTTAGATTGATGCCCACAAGGAACACAATACAAACCTTTTATTGCGAGTTGCCCAATTGGCAATCACATTGTTCTTGCTTGTTTCGTATGATCAATGCATACCGTGGTTGCCCATAGCTGTCCTTCAGGACTTTTTGTTATATTTCTCTACACTGCATGTTGGGTTGCATGCTACTTAGTGGTGCCCCATTGGCGCCACCAGCCTGCTGCTGCGCGTTAAGCTGAACCGCACATGAGAGTAGCATGTAACCATGCATGGAGGGAGCTATTAAGCTGTGTGTGATAGCCTTTAGATTGAGTTGCTTAGCTTGCTGTGGCGCCATGCCCAAGCACAAACAGAAACATGTAAGGAGTGGGGGCTTGTTGCAATAACTTGAATTCACAAATCCACAGGTTTGGCAAATCACCAAGTTACTTCTAGAATGTTCTGCACGTTCTCCCGCGTTCTGCCCTTCTCACAGAGTTTGGGTGTGACGCGTGTATCTGTACACGCCCACATGGATTGGAGTTGCGTCTATGGAAAACTCTAGAAATGTCCCGGAAATGTCTATGTTGCGTTAGTTTTGCGGGAACTGCCCTCTGTGAAAAGCTGGACCCTTCAGTTGACCCCCCGTCAGATGTCTTCAAGCATCGCAGCGCGTCACTAGGACAAGTAAGTACGCGTTTGCACTGCTTGTGCGACGCAGCTGCCCCCCCAGCCATTCAAATCCGATTGTGTGGCACACGCATCTCACTGGCTGGCCCCCCCTGCATAAAAAAGCAAGCAGACCTGTCAGGTCTAATGTCTAATGTCAGGTGAGTGTTGTCCGCAGTAAACGCAGTGCTAGCGGTAGCATTGTAACGTATGGTCGCACGCTGTGCGCTGTCGAAGCGAACCCGCTGGTGGCCTTTCATCTCCCATGATGCATGCAGGTCGTCTTGAATGACTTGGATGCCTGAACACTGGCAGCACTGGCAGCTGGTACATCACGCTGCATTGCGAGCAGCTTGATCCGTGCAAACGGACAAAGCATGCTGAACACCTTTGTTTCATGTTTATATATGTGCTGTGCGTGCTGCTGCCCGTCATGTGCTTGTGGCCTTTGCTTTTGCGCACAGTCCATACTGGACAAGCCCAGGACCTGGAGAACCAAAACCATTCGTCCGGAGAGGTACTGCATTGTAATCTAGGTCGTGGCTCCCCCTGGGCACACATTGCTGTGGGGCAGTTGCTTAGTCGCCCCCCTCATGCGCTCTTGAGTGTGCAACCCTGCACGCTCTGTGCATGACGTGTCTGGACGCAGCAGCAGCACATGTACGTGGCGCACTGCTTGAACGTGCATGCTTGCATGCATGCAACACAGGGTTGTCAGGCTTCGCATTGTGGCATGGCTGTCTACTGCCCCCTACGCAATCCATGCTGTGCCATGTGAACTCTGCATGCCCTACCCGTGTTGCACCAGTGCTGCAGGCTGCGTGGGCTGCCTGGTGTGCATGTTTACGGTTTGTGCCTTGTAGTTAGCATGCTGGAAACTAGATGCCATGAGTGCAATCGCAACCAGCCAGTGTTGGTTGCAGCTTCTTGCTCATAGTGCATAAACACTCGCATGTATACATGCCGTATATGGCTTGTGAGTGCTGTGGGATAACCTGTGGATTAGAATTGAGATGAAGCTGTTGTGCCATGATTGTGATTGTGGCTTGTAACATAATCCTTTTGACAAAGCCGCGTCTGCAGGCCAGCACTGTGTGTTTCTCCTGTGATATGATACTGTTTGTGCTGTCTTGTGCATGAGCCCTAGATTTCACTCCACACAAACACGGCGGAGCCAGAAAGCTTTCCCTATTGCTACGTCACAGTTCAATTGTATTCTCAAGGTTTCGAGGAACCAGGCGTACATCTTTGGCTGTTGCACAGGCGTATGCAGGCCAGGGGATTTGCGTGTCTTGCTCACACGCTCCTTCTCAAAAGCCACCTTCAAGATGCTATCTTAGTGACGATGGTAGTGCTGAACATGCACAAATGTTTGTGGTAGATGGTATGGGCGTCAACTCGAGGGACATTGGGCATTGACATGGCTGGTTACATCGGCGTGCCTGAGCTGCTTGAGGTGATACATACGCATATGATCTTACACATCCCCAGGTTTTATGATCTGAGGGCTCGCTGGTCATCTGCCAGGGTTTCGCTGCACGATGTGCATCGTGCTTCGCATATGTACAATCTCTCGACACAAAGCACATGTTGGGCACAACCTGTGCACTGGCTCACATGCACCGTGCATGCGGCGCAGCGCCTAACTGCGCACCTGCACACTTCAATACTGACACATGACAGGTACCATTGCTGCTGGCCGTACTTGATGTTTTTTTGTGCGTGTGCCATGCAGACAAGCACGGCCATTATATGCAGCACGACAGGGTATGACGACTTCAGCGCTGGTGTGCTTGGGAGCTTGTCCTCGCCAGCAGTTAGCTGTGGCCCCTGCACCTCGGTCTGGACCGCAGGCAGCGTGGCGTGGCGATGCCGTACGTGCCAGGTACACAATGCAGCACGTACTGGGGATGTTGGCATGCACGAATTGTCAGTCGCTCACTGCCGCGGCACCGGCTTTCATGTCATGTCATGAGCATGCCCTGTCTAAATGCCCCAGATTGCGGTGTTCTGTTTGCTATTTCCCGCAGGTCACGTCCTCCTCAGCCGTGTGCGTCAGCTGCTTCAAGGCGGGGGGCCATGAGGGCCATGATTATGTCCTGTACCGGTCCCCAGCTGGTGGCTGCTGCGATTGTGGGGACTTGTCAAGCTGGGCCCTTGAAGGTGCGCGTCGCAGTTGCCTCAACAGTTGCTCGCATCTCCTCACATGATGTTGCGACTTCATTATGTGCTGGCTGTGACCCTTGTTACTCACCTCTGCCCGACAGGCTGCTGCCCAGCACACCGCCCAACTTCCGAGACAGGCCAGGCCGATCTGAGAACCTTGCTGAATGGGCCTGCAGGGCTCAGTGCACTGCAGCTGGGGGTGTGCGCCTGTGCTGCGCACTTGGCACGCTCGGTGGCTGGTATGTTATTTAAAGGATGGGGTGTTCTGCGCATGGGTGGGTGCCAGCTGTGGGGCCGGCGCTGATGTTGGCTGGGCACGGCGGTGAACTGCCACCCATGGCGGATCCGGCGTGATCCTACCATATTCAACTCAAATGAATCAACTTTTACACTGCGCATGCCTGCTGTGTATGCAGTGTGCACAGCTGTGCCTGCACCCCCAGCTGTGGAGGCGGGCGTGGCTGAGTCCGAGGTGGTGGCGCTGTGCAAATGGCTGTCTAGCCTCGCTGCCTTGGCGATAACGCGTCCTCTGTGCTGCGAGCTGTCAGCTGCTCCATTCTCTGAGCTTTCAGCTGCTGCAGCAGCTGCTGCTGAGTCGCTGGCATCGGAGAATGCGCAGCCTGCCCTGAAGACCATGGCTTCCAAGCTCGTCAGCACCACGGACGCTGCGTTGGAGAAAGCTCTTGAGGGGGGGGCAAGCACAGCTGGTGGCGGTTGCACCCTTGTGCGCTGCCTCCTCACCAGCGCAGGCCGCATGCGTGAGGAACAACTGCATGAGGTGACGACCCTGCTGCTGCTGCTTCTCTACGACAACAGCTTCAAGCACGTTGCGACCGTTGAGCTGCTGGGTTGCTACCACAGCCTGTTGGGCTGCATTTTGCAGTATGGTGGGAGCAACGGGGGGTCGCGCAGTGCTTCCAGCGCGCGACACCCTGTTGGCACTGCACTGGACCGGCTCACCGTCCAGCTGTTCAACTCAGAGGACGTCACACTGAGGTGGGCTACAAGCCGCTACACACAGCACCTGGGTCAGATGGCAGGGTGGTGCTGGCTCTTGGCTGCTGCGGCTTGCATCGCAGCGCATTGCAGGGGCAGGTGTGCTGCAGCAGGAACATGTCAGCTATCAATTACCTGCCCATGCGCGTGGTGCAACCTGCAGAGCCACCAGCCTCCTCATGTGTGGCTGAGGTCGCAGTGGCACACACATATGCATTCATTTCACGGGTACTGCTTATCAAACTTGCACCATTCCGGTGCGACACTTGCGTGTGGCACGAGTCTGATGTTTCATGCCTGCAACTCCAAGCCACCTGCAGGCTAGTGAAGGATGAGAAGCTGCTGGAGGTCATGTTAGGAATGCTGCAATACCTGATCAGCCAGGGCCTGGACATGATGGCAAAGGACGGCAGCAGTACTGACACTGAGGCAGCGGAGCCGCGCATGAATGCAGATGCCTTTCAGGCCCTGTTCTCGTGCTACCGGCGTGTGCTGGGTGACCTCAACACCATCCTGCACCACCCCTCAGTTGTTGCACACATGCTTGGCACAGCAGGTGCGCTGGGTAACACCCTGTCCTGTGGCCTCTGTGTGTATACGGCCACCAGGTTAAGGTTGCAGCTTGCAAATGTCACTGGTTTGCAAACAATCTCCACATCATATCCCTGTTATCACACACTTGCTGCCTGCTCCCTGCAGATCGTGTAACATGGCATCAGTTTCTAGGTTGTGTGCGGCTGATGCAAGGGATGGCGCCACACACCAGGTGTGTCATCATCAACCTGTGGTGTGTACCTACATGCCCAGCACTGCTGATTCATTTCACCACGTGGTGGCGGGGCCTCATGCTGCAGGAGGCAGGAGGCTCAGGGTGCACTACCCGAGGGGCGTGCCAGCGTGACAGCTGCGATCAACCTGGAGGTCACCATGGCGTCCAGCGTGGCAGAGCTGGTGGCCACAGCATCAGGCACACGCAGTGTACATGGGCAGGTGGGCCATCTGGGTACATGGTATGCTATACATGAGCAAGCGCACTCTAGCAGGTGCTCCCCCTGTTGCTGTGCCCATTAGCACGTGTGCAACTCATCCGCTTGAATCTGCGTAATCCGCCTGATGACCTGTACCTGGCATGCTGCCATAATTGCATTGTCTGTACAGGCAACTATGGCCCCCGGAGATGCCCTGGCCGCGCTGGAGAACGCAGCAACTGAGGCGCTCACAGCTGCCAATGAATGGAGTGCAGCTCGCATGGAGGGGGCGAGTGGTGGGGTGCTGGATCAAGGCTCCTCTGGTGTATCACAGAGCGGGTTGCGCATGTGTAGCGCATGGGACGTGTGGCATAAGCTAATGGACTCGACACTGGCTGTGTCCCCGCACCTGCCCCTGCATCGAACCGCCGGCGCTTTCTTGCAAGGTAGCTCGGTGTGTTTATGCCCTGATGTATGAGCATGTGCCTTTTTGCTTGCAATACTTGCCATCAGAACATTTTGATAAATCAAGCAACCGAGCCCTGTGCCATCTGCTCAACTCTGCAGCGCTTCTGGCCAAGGAGCAAGCAGGTATCCCAGCCGCTCAAGAGGCAGTAACCAAAGTCTTGACTGGGCTGCTTGCACCCACACATCTGATCAGCACATTCCCAGCCAGCGCCCAGCGACACGTCAGCTACCCTGCGACCGCAGCATATCCCTGTGGCAGCTCAAGTGCAGCTACCAAGCAAGCCGACACCTCCGCGCAGATTGCTGTACCATCCTGGCAGCCAATGCTCCGGTGGCTCGGGTCATTGCAGTGCTTCCAGTCGCAGGTACGCACCTGCTGCTGCCCTGTGGCACCACACAAACGTATTGATCAATTATTCACAGCACCTGATCGCTTGTTCTGTTGCGCACGCACCAGATGCACAGCAGGCTGTGGATCCGCAACTCAGACGACGCGCTCATGTGCGAGTCATTCTACACGGTACGCTGAGGGTCGCAGCGGCCACCCAAAAGCTGTGCTGCCTTGCATCATGCACTGCTCAAACCTTGTTCAAGTGTCATGGGGTTACAGCCTGATGTTTGCCTTTTGCATAAATTGCCCCAGGGTTGGCGCGAGTACGGCGCAGACTTGGACGCGCTGCTGGCCCTGAGCACACTGGCGGCTGCCGGAGCAAGCAGTGAGGCACTGCCAGGCACAGGGCAGCCTGTGGCCAGTTCCCCGTCAACAGTGCTGGTGGAGCTGCTCGCCACTGCTGGGGCAGGGCCACTGCTGCAGGCAGCAGGTCAGGCTTTAGGTGGATGTTCCAGGGCCTTGACTCACGCAGCTGGATGTTAGCTCTGTTGACTGCTTCACATAGTTCTCCATACATGCTTCACCAAACATAGTTTCATCTTGCGACTTCCACAGGTGTTGCAAGCCCCACCAGCATGGCAGGCAGCAGCCCCCAACCCCATGTGCTGTGGGACCTAGTGACTCCACCAGGTGGAGCAGAGGCCATGCATAAGCGCGCACAGCTAGGAGCTGTGTGTGACGCGCTCCGGATGCTCGTGGGCCTGCTGCGGGAGCGCACACTGTGTGGGGCTTCTCCTCGCAGCCGCATGCGGCATGTGAGTTTGGGCGGGCAGAGGCTACGCTGCAATGCTGTGTGTCCGTACCAGCCTGTAGCTGTGTTCAAGCCTTTCCTGTTCGGAAGCTATCCTGGAACCCTGCTGTGCGTTGCCCTTTCCCTGCAGGCCCTCATCCATGCGTTGGCGTTGCACAGCCAAGTGGGCCACGCGCGGCTTGCTGACCTGCTACCGTCTGACCTGAGCTCAGGGGTGTGTGCAGATGTCATGGATGAGGTGTTGGAAGAGGTGGCGGTGTTCCGAGCGCCCAGCATTAGCTCAGGGGGCACCTACAGCCTGGAGCGCAGCTCATGGGAGCACTGGGATCCGTACTGGCTTGGATACAGCAGGCGGCAGATGGAGCGCGCATGGGAGGCCGCCATCAGCAGTGGGGCATACAAGGCTCACTGGAGCTGCCGAGACACGACACAGGCACTGCCAGCCAGCTTGCGGCCAGCACGCAAGGTGCTGGCAACACCGCAGATTTGGCGCATCGTGTCTTGTGTCCTGCAGGTAAGAAACAGACTAGAGATTGCTGGTGAGGTTGCCTACTTCGTCTGATCCTCTTTTCAACGCTCCCTTGCAGGCGGCCGTCCCCCAAACAATATTGAAGCCAGGGTCAGCACGCAACATGCTGCCGCCGCCCCCAGTCCCAGCTCTTCCTGAAGAGCTGATGCTGCCGACGCTGGCGCTTCTGGGGCTGCTGACCAGCTATGCACAGGTCAATGAGCATGCTCTTCTGACTGTTCATGCCAGTCCTTGTGCTGGGTGCTAGTGCTGTGCACATGAGGTGTACAAGTGCCGAGTTGGGACGAGCTGCATTTAAAGTAAGAAATGGTTACTGTCTTCACCGCGCAGGAAGAGGTTGCGGTACAAGAGGAGTCCGCGTGGCGCAACGATGTGGCCTCCCTCGCACTTGCTGCACTCACATCAGGAACCGCCCAGGGCTGGACCTTCCAACAAGGTGCTACTTGCCTGATGCTTACAACTTCTGTACTGCACCTTGATGTGTCTTTTCCCATGCCCTTTTCGCAGCCTGACCCCTGCCTAATTTGCCCTGCTTGGCAGGCATTCTGCCGCTGCTGGAAAGCTTGCAAAAGACGGCTGTGGCAGGCACGCCGTGGCGAACCGGCTCAGGGGTGCATGTCACAAAGGAGGTTGCCAGCTGCGTCTCCTTTATGTCCACCAGGTAGGACCTGGGTTGTTCGTGACATCCTCCTGTTGTAACACAGGAGTTGGGGGCTGACACACTGCCATACTGAATAGCACCCTGGCCCAAGCACCCACCTGCTTGTTCACGCTGTTTGTTTCAATTGACCTGCGCAGCGCACGGGAGCTGGTGACAGCCTGCCAGGCAGTGTGCGGTGTACGTGCTGTGGAGGATGCCAACCTCGGTGGGCCGCAGGCTGCTGAGGTTGAAGCAGGCGCGCAACAGGAAGCGGAAGCTAAGCGCAAGGCACTAGCCAAGGCCCGCCAGGTGGGGTCGGTGCAGGGATGCAGGCTGTGCACACTTGCAGGTTTGGCAGGCATGCTGAATTTGCAACTCAAAGAATGTGGGGCTGGTCCGGTGTGCATGCGCAGGCTGAGATCATGTCACGGATGAAGGCACAGCAGCAGGCCGCCGCTGCTGCTTTGAGCAAGGATCACAAGCCAGGTCTGCGGCATCCCTTTCACTGCTTGTGATGCACTGCTGACACAATGCCACAGATCCTTGAGCTGGTGACAGCTGTCGAATCGTGCTGTGCAACACAACTGCACAAGCAATGTTGCTGTGCTGTGTTGCTGTTCTTCAATGCAGTTGCCAGCAGTGACGATGGGGGCAAGGAAACAGATGGCTCTTCTGAGGATGAGGGCATGGTTGATGTGGCGGAGGATGACAGCAGCGAGGACGAGCCGGCTGGACCCGGTGTGGACGGTGCCAAGAGCCCACTGCTGGACATGTGGCGAGCAAGTACGTTTTGGCGGCCTGCAACCCTGGTTGCGAACACAAGCTGAAGTCATCATTTGACATTGCTCATGGACATTGCTGCTGCTGACTATGTACAGATGCCGGAGCACATGTGGCAGTTACCTCATGTGCATCCCATCCTGCTCCCCAGGTGCCCAAGCGCTTGAGAGCAGTAGTGCTTGCGTTGTGTGCAAGCACAGAGCTAGCCGCAAGCGCGGGCCGCTGGGGCTCATCGCCCATGTCAGTGTATGCTCCTCAATGGCCACAGCCATGCATACGTGCTCCGCGCTGCACAGCCACGGAGACAGCTGCATACACGGGCCAGGACACGCTGGTTTTCCGCAGCCCAGTAGCCAGCCAATGCAGGTGGAGGGGACGTACGCTGCTGGGGAGGATGAGGAGGATGAGCTGATACAGGAGGAGCTGGCGGGCGCTATGGCACGTGCGGTGAGCGAGGCCGTCCCGACCAATAATATCATCAACATGCTATCTGCCTGCTCGCCGCTGGTGCAACACAGGTTTGCTTAGCTGCTGCTGTATGCCTCGTGTATGTTTGTGCTGACCTGTACTGTCCGTCTGCTCTTGGCCTGCACCCATGCGTGCAGGGTGCGTCGCTGGTGTCTCAGGACACACAGAGGCAGGGTGTGCACGGTGTGGACTCGGACACGACTGATGGCGGCTGGGCTGCACGCCTTGTGGCGCACGGCCCCGGACCCAGCAGCAGCACAGACTGGCAGCCAGGGCTGCACGTCCACGCATGTGGCCATATGATGCATGCACAGTGCTTCACACGCCACAGAGACATGATCAGCCTTCTGGCAGCATCCAACGCAGATTTCCCTGGTCGCGCCCTGACGGCCCACGCGCGTGGAGAGATCATGTGCCCTGTGTGCCGCCGGCTCAGCAACTGCATCCTTCCAGCAGCAGAGCACATCTCAATCCCTTCCAGCAGTGCCTCCTGGCCAGAAGGAAGCACAGAGGCCCCTAACGTCACGGGCTCTGCGCTGATACAACTGCGCACCATGCTGAGCATGGCGTTAGAGGGTGTGCAGTTCACGGGGGGCCGCCTCAGCCAATCAGGGACACCCAGCAAGCTGGACCTGCGGATTCCTGCACACCAGCCACTGGCACGCCACAGCGTTGACTTAGGTTCACTCAGTCGTGGCCGGCCCAATGTTGGTACCCCCACCCAACAAGACATTGCGCGCTCAAGGGACATCAGTGACATGGGCATGCGTGCGGCTGTATTTGGCACGTACAGCAACATGGTGGCTAGCTTCTGCGGCCAGGCCGCACGCGAGGCATCGGCGTACACCGCTTACCTGGAGCGTGCACTGGATGCACGCGCTGTGATGACCCTTGCAGGAAGCACAAAGCCGAGGGGCACCCCTGAGCCTGGCGAGCCAGCCACGCAGCCAGGTGCCAGACAACCAGCCGCCACTGCTGCTGCTGGGCTGATGGACGGCCCCAGCACATCATCACACAGCGCAACAGCATCACGGTCTTCAGCAGCCACTCTGGAGCTACCTGTGGGCAGTACCCAGCCCTACAGTGTGCTCATCGAGTTGCCATCAGATGTGCGCAAGCGCTGGGCATGCGACCCTGTGGTGCCAACCCTGTGGGGTGCCCTGGCGCATGCCCTCGCACATTGGGAGGCAGCACGGCGGCCTCTCATAACAGCCCCAGTGCTCGCCGAGGCAGCCAACAAGTTACCCTCCCACCCGCACCATATCCGGCAAAAGCGTACAGCAGGTGGTGCAGCTGCGTCAGCGGGTGGGACAGCCAGTGCAGGTGGTGCACCTGACTCGGTCACAGGCCTTGCAGCCTGGGAGGCTGCACACTGGCGGGCCACCACCAGCTTGTCGAGCCTCTGCGTGGGTGCCGGACTTGGACTGGGTATGGGCGCTGCCGCCAGACAAGCGCAGGCGGCATCAGCAACAACCTCCAATGCTACAGGGCCACCCCTTGCAGCCGTGGTGGCAGCAGCAGCTCAGGACCTTGCGAGGACTGTGGCATGGCTGCTGGGCTCCACCACTTCAATGGTGCTGGAAGGAGGCTCGCCACGTGGCAGGCCCGCTGGCATCTCTCCTGTGCCCAGCCGACGTGACAGCTGGGGCAGTGGCGCCATGAGCGAGGAAGCGCACTCACCTGCTGCAGTTGGCGGACCGTCAGCGTTGCGTGGCCCTTCAGATGCTGCTGCTGCGTGGGAGTCGGACCTTAGCATCAATCGGGTTCTGGCTGGCGCCCCGCACTTGCCACTGCTGGGCCTGTCGGCGCACCAGCTGCCCTGGTATGACGGTCCTGCAGCAGCTGCCGCTCTTGCGGAGCATTTTGCAGAGCAGCCGGACATGCAGAAGCCGCGCAAGCGTGTGCTACCTGCCATGCTGCTGGCATTCAATCCAGCTGGTGTTCAAGACATGACAGCTGACCCCCTGCTGCTGCTGCTGGAGCTCATGTGTGCTGGGCTGCGTGTGGCAGGTGCCACATCAGCTGCTGCAGCCGCTGCTGCAGATCGATCACCAGCGCCTCAGACGGACTCTGCAACAACAGCGCCGCCTCCGGCACCCCCGCCTCTTACACTGCTGTGCAGTTCGTTGGAGATTGTGCTGCCAATCGCTGCTACACAGGCAGCAGTCTGGGCTGCAACCAGTGGGCCCCTCAGCCATCTTGCCCAGGCGGAGGTGCGCCGCAGCTCTGGCGGTGGTGGAGCCCATACCAAAGGCAGCATGACCCTGAAACAGCTGGCACAAGTGCTGTATAACTGGTGGGGGCCCAGCAGCACAGTCCCGCTGCTGGAGGTCGTTGCAGCACAGTGCCTGCCACTGCTGGTGCGTGCGTATGCGCTGTCATGCGCACTGCGTGGTGGTGATGAGCCAGATGCTGACCTCATGCACCAGTACGCGCACCTGGCCGTGCACCCAGCCGTGCAGCAGGGTGCGAGTAGCAGTGAGGCACCCACTGCAGCACAGCCGCCACTGGGGAAGGAGCTGGATGGTGCACAGCAGGTCACAGCACTCAGCCTTGCAGACCTACTCTGTGCGCGCATGAATGTGCAGGGTGTTTCGCAGGCGTTGGGTGCACTGTGGCCGTCCGTCCAGCTTCCCAGCCTGGGTGCTATCACCAGCGATGCAATACTCAGCACAGCGCAGACACGCCTGCTGCGTTGGGCAGGCCACGTGCTGTGTTCATGCCAGATAAAGAGAGCTGCAGCTGCTGCTGGCAGCGTGAAGGCAGCAGAGCCGAGCACAGCAGCACACAACAGTTCGCTCATCAGTGCAGCAATCAACTACCTGCCTCCGCTGCCATGCCCACTGCCGCTGCCCCGCCTCTTCCAGGTGTGGTTCTGTAGGGCCCAGGCCTATATTGAGTCTAGGGATTGGCAGGCCCTGGGCCGGGCCTGTCAATCTGAACACTCGGCATGTTCTCATAATCTCAACAATGATATGGTCGCTATGACACAGTATCAAGACTGAGTGGTGATCAGTTGATGCCCAGGCATGCCTCGCCGCTGTGTGCCCACGCACAGGACCTGTACCTCGCAAATGTGGAGGAAGCCAAGTGCAGTGGCTGTGGCGCGCCACGTCCAATTCACCCATCCCTGTGCCTGCTCACCGGTAAGCTGCTTTGCAGCTGGTGGCGTGGGTGCGGTGCAGAAGGTCAGGGTGGCGGGCTGCTGCACGCGGCTGAGCTGTGCGGCGGCACGACGCTCATGTTGTCGCTACGCTCCACAAAGGTGCGTGGTGCGCACACAAGCAGGGCTGCAGAGATACAATATGCAGATTAGAGTTGCTTTTATTTGCATCGTTGAATTGTATTCAATGCCCGACAGTCAAAGGCAGCCCATGAATTGTGCGTATGCATGCTCGTGACGTATGGGCCGCCTCAAGTTTGCATGCACACAGGTTGTTGTGCTGCGCCCCGCGCGGCTTGCAATCGCGGGCAGCCCCTACCTGGACGCGCATGGAGAGGAAGATAATGACTTGAGGCGCGGACGGCCACTGTTCCTTGAACCCAGCGTGCTGGGGCTGCTGGCACGGCTGTGGAGTTGTGGCGCATTGGAGTTCGACAGCCATGTCATCCATGCATCCCGCACAGATGCAGAGATGCTGTGAGCTGTCGCTCAATGACTCGCAACAAGACTGTGCTGCATGCAGGCTGCATGTTTCAGCCATGGGAAGTTTGCTTCATGTTGCACGATTTGCTGTGGCGGTGAGATAAGTGCCAGCCTGTGCAGGTGTTGCTGTGTGGTGTGAGCCAGACATGTAAACGTGCATCAGATGAGACCTGACACCACAGCAACACTACGAATGGGTTACAGACTTACAGTGTGCAGCTTTCATCAAACTTTCGTCAGATTTGGATCCGGTCAGAACACTACAAAAGAGGCACAGCATGCTTTTAAAACACTCCGCTCGTGCTGTACCAGTCCTTGCCACCGGCCTTCATGAAAGAAGCAAAGCTCTCGTACTTTGGTGCCCAGCCCCCCAGGGTCGTGCGCGTCGCACTATTGTCAGTGCGCTTGCTCTTGTTGGGCCCTGCATCAGGCTGTGTGAAAGTGACTGTGCCTTGGAACACACCGCTGCTGGTGCATGCGTCCATCATGTCCTGCAGAGTACAGCCACGCAAGCATGTGTTGCCATGCTTGAAACCATACCCATGGATCACACATGATGCACCTGCCCAGGCCTGCAGTTCATCAGCAAGGCACATGCTCTGCAGTTCATAAATGCACACTATGCACTACCTCCATGAAGTGTGACATACCCGGAATGTGATTGGATGGTTGTCGCAGCCCAGGAACACACGGCTGCGGAATGGCCCCTGCCCCTGCCCTGACAGCACTGCCACCGCCAGGCGTGCGGCGTCCTCGTAGTGCAGCAGGTTCACGAGGTTGTCCCCAGGGCGTGGCACCTGGCCCACCTTGAGGAAGTATGTGTGAGCGCCGCGTTGTGTATGGTACAGCCCCACAAGCCGCACCACGTTGCCGCCCGCCTGCAGCCATCAGGTAATGCACGGAGGGTTAGCAGCTGGACGCAAAGGGCCCGCTGCCATGCTGTCCATGTTTGTATTCTCATCAGACGGTGTTGCCTGTCCTCGGCCTGTAGCAGCACGCCAGTGGTCTGGGCCCTCACCTCAAGTGTCGCCTTCTCTGCCAGCAGCAGTTTGTCTTGAGGGCCGCCCAGCTGCACAAGTGGACAGTCCTCCGTCACCTGCATCAGGTACCAGGTCAGCGCATTGACTGAGCGAGTGAGCACGAGTGCTCCCCTCATGCTCATGTTACCCAGGTACAGTGAACTTTACCTAGGCACCAAATCAGTGGTGTTCCTACCACAGCACCAGCACACCTTGGAGCCGTCATCCACTGAGCACACACTCATGGAGCTGGTGAGCACCATGCTGGCACCAGGGCCGGACGAGTCCCAGCGTGCAGCCGCCGCTGCGACCTGTGATGCAGCAGTAGAGGCATCGTTCGGGTCTCTGCAAGCCCCAATGAAGGCACATCCAGCGTGCTGCGCACAGTGCAACCGTGGCAAGGTGTTCACACGGTGGTAGGACACCCACATCACCAGGGTAGTCAGCGGAGCCTGAGGGGGGCGCAGAGTAAAGCACGTATGGGAACTTGTCGCCCATGGCCAGCATATCACGCGTCATCCCTGTAATGCCCAGCTTTGCCAGCCTGTAAGAGCCAAGAGTATGTGTCAACCCGCATGCCCGTGGTGAGGCTGCAAGGCACTGATGTCCAGGCTGTGCACTCACATCTGGTGTAATGGGTGGCGCATCAGCCCCATGATGCTATGCATGCAGGCACGCAGGGTCCGTGCCCTCTGCCACAGTACCTGGCATGGTTGTTGGTCGAGTTCGTCAAGCCCACAACGTTAGCGCCAGGGTTGGCCTCCTTCCATAGCTTGCCCGCATATGCACCCAGCACACCCGGCCCAACGATGAGGAGATCCTGAGATCCGGATGCAGATGCAGATGCTGCCATCACCACAGGAGACGCTGAAGCCAGCCCGATCAGTGCGTTCGCTGTGCGTCTGCTGACGACAGTGTGGGAGGACGAGGCCGATATCGCGCCGTGACTGGTGAACGGGGTGGGCAGGGATGTAAATCTACAAGAGCGGAGGCCCTGTAACCGCGTAGCTGTCTTCACTTGCGCTGACTGGACCCGCACGTTGTGGGTGGGCACCTGAAGGCTGTGCATTTCCGTTCTTAGAATTAGAAATCAGCAGTCGCTATGCAAACAATATGTTCGATCTCAATCTTTGTGTCATATGTACTGCACCACTAGTACTGCACTCACTGCTGGTGGTGGCTACAACACGACGGACCCGGCGGGGCCGTGTTAGCATCTGCCCCCTGCCGATGTCCCACTGTGACCCAGAAAGGCCCATTCTGTACTGTTAGCACAACACAGTTATTGTGGGGGAGCTGGCGTGGCAGGTGCCTGCGAGGCTGGCGCCACCTTCTTCTCAGGCCGGGGCACTGCCTTCACGCCAAAGCATCTGAGTGCATACTTGTAGTCACCAATGTGCATCAGCACAGGCGAGACCCGCGCCTGCTTCAGAACCGTGTTGATCTGGCTGACCTTGTCCGCGGCATTGGACGCATTCCACTGTGGCATGAAGCCCTTGTCCAGGATGGTGTTCAGCAGTTCTCGCGTCTTGGCACCAGAAGGGCCAGCAAAACATGCGGCCTGCATGGAGAAGCATATGGACAATTGACACTCTCGTTCTGGCAAAGCACGGCTGCGAGTGCGCTGCAAACATGCCCGTGTGACATTTGAAAACGGTGGAAACCGTGGGCCGAGACATCCTGCAAGTCACCATTGCATCCTGCATATTTACCTTGAACAGCGCCTTGCTGACAGGGCTAGTGGTCAGAATCATGGCATCCTCCGAAACCGCTTCAGGGCTGGCGCGATGCTTCATGGCAGCCGCGATGCTCTCAGTGAGTTGTTGGTTGTCCTCATCAGGCCCCAGGACACGGGTGGGTTGTGCTGCCGCTGTACCGTCTTCCCCACCTGCCATGCCTTCCTGTGTAGCTGGTGAGCTGCCAGGCTGTGAGCCACCTGCTTGCGTGGCTGGTAACTGTGACGTGGCTGCTTGCCTTGATGGCCCCGCCTCAGTAGCTGGTGCCTTGTGCTCTTGGTCGTTCTCACCCCCAATATCCCCCTTGTTCCCTTTGCCCGTCTTGTCTGCTTTTGCTTTCTTGGGCTTGCTGGGCTTGTCTGGTGCATCAACCTTGCCTGCACCTGGCTCTGCTATCAACTTGGCTACAGCATCAGGCTTGGGTGCAGCCTCTGTCTTGGGCTTGGAAGGGGCAAGAGTTGAAGGCCCTTCATCAGCGCCTGATGCCACACGCTTTTTGGTCTTGACCTTGTCCAGCAGCTGCTGCAGCGTGCTCACGCTGAGCGTCTGCATCAAGCATAAAACAAGACGATGGATCTCATGTGTTTGGTTGCATGGGAACAGCATTGGACCTCATCCATAAATGAACATGCATGTGAATGTGTGCAGTCTCCTATGTGAGCAGTGCTGCAGAACACGCACCAGGAACGCAATACGCCGCACCTGTGTGGTGTCCCAGCCTGCAACCTTTGCCAGCAGATCGCCATCGTTGCCATGTACCTTGCGTTGCTGCTGCAGGAGCTTGTCAAGAAGGGCTGGAAACTTGGCATCTAGCTCCACGTCTGCAAGCATGACATATTCAAACACAGGGCACTGATGAGAGGATGGCGATCACGCATCAGTGCTCTCTGAAGCCTCCACCAATCACTTGTGCACTTGATCTAGATCCGTTCAGGTTCACCATGAGAACAGGGCACAGCACAGTTGAAGCAGAATGCCCTAGGAGCAATGCACACCTGGTTTCTCTGTGCGCTCTGCCACGTGTGCACGGATGTGCTCCTCCATATCTTGCATTAGGCTGTCCAGCTGCTTGAGTGCATCCTTTTGCAACCTTGCCAGCTCCGAGCGCACACTCAACTCACCAAAGGGGAACAACTGCCTGCCCCCGTCCGTCTCTGCAATGCGCGCCGCAACACGGCTTAGCTGCTCATCCTGGCCTGCTGCTCCAAACTCTCGGTACAGCCCTGTTGCGATGTTGACCAACTGGGGCCGGCACTGTGCCATCTTGACAGCACCCTCACCCTCTGGCTGGCTCGTTGAGAGCTTGGTCACCAGCCCCTCCACGAGCTTATCTACACCCATGTACTGCCGGCCCTTGCGGCTGGGTGTGGCTGCAGGTGGTGCAGCAGTGGACGCTGTCTGGGCCCCTGCTGCTGGGACCTCTGCAGCCGCTTTGGGTGCCTGTCAGCAGCGGTTAGACGAATAGGTGGAGTTGGTTCAAAAGGTTGCAAAATGATGTGCGGACAACCTGTATTGCAATACTGACGACATCAGGTTTTGCACCTAGCCCTGTCCACACGAAGGCAGGGGCCTGACGTACCAGGGGACTTGCGGCAGAATTGGCGGCTGTTGGGCTGCTGGCGACTACAACAGAGGGTTGTGCAACTGGCTTCTGTGCAGCCCGCTTGCCAGCCATTGCAGCGAGCTGTGCCATCGAGAACTTCTTGGCGCCAGCAGTGAGGTGTTTGGTCACAGGTGCTGCCTGCTGGGTTGCAGCACCTTGAGCTGGCACAACTGGGGCTGGTGCCGTGGAACCGTTGGCGGCAGGCGTGGACTTGATCTGTGTGCGTGCATATTTGATCGCAATCATTATCATTATACAGTATGTAGAAAAACAACCAAGCGATTGTTCAGTAATCAAAACAGCAAAACAGCACCATCGGCATGGTCCCGGAGCAGCTCAGTCACCTTTTTTCTAGCGGGTGTGCCTGCTGCAGCATCGCTCCCTGGCTCTGCACGCCTCTTGGTTGCTGTAGCTTTCTTGGGAGGGGCAGCCTGGGGGTTGGTGCCTGCCTCACCACCTGCCTGAGTGGCTGCTGCTGCGGGTGCAGCAGCCTTTGCACCGCCATCCGTGACCCCCGTGCCAGGCACTGGCTTTGGGACGCGTGGCACAGGTGGTTTCCGCCGCTTTTCCACAGCCTCCCTTGCTGCTGCCTCAGCATCCTCAACCTTGTCCACTCGGCCCTGCGTTGTTGAGCACCAATGACACCCAGCTGGGTCGCGGGAGGGTGCGACAATCCCAACCTCACGTGCACTACAGCAGCTATGGTGCGAGCACACACAACGTGCTCCACCACAGCCCACCTTGTTGACAAAAAAACCTGAGTACTTGGTGCGGACTGCACCACGCCGTGCCCGGATGATATCAGAGTCGTCAATGAAATCCTCCTCGTATGCTTCAAAGCGCTCACGCACAGGCTTAGGACTGGGTGCAGCCTTGCCCTCTGCACCGCTCCCTCCCAGGTCCTGTGAAGGCACGAACAACAGGTGGAATGGGTTAACAGACGCGCGGGACGGCAGGGGTTTGTCAGACGGACTATACAATGGACGGTATGCACGCCGCCATAAGAGGCACGCCGTGTTATTATTGTTGTTGTTGTTGTTGTCGTCGTCGTCGTCGTCGTCATCATCATCATCATCATCATCCTCTGGCCCTCGCTTGCATTGCCAAGCAGCGAGGCAACAGCCTCTCCGCTGACGCAGCAGGCAACTAGACCCAAGACGCATGCACTGTATGTACGCATGGGCCTCAGCATGACATGCATGGTTGAAAGGAACCGGAGACGGGCCCAGATAGGGCACTGTTGCAATGGACAGGAAGTGATAAGAGTTGAAAATCCATTGGGTAGGGATTGGTACAGCTCTGGAATTGAGGCACTGCGTCTGAGTCTGGCCTTGAACCAGGCCAATGAGAAAGGTGACGTTTGGGGTTGGGACCTCGGATCATGCTCGACATCGCAGCTTTGTTAAGAGTTAAAGCCGATCATCTTTTCCGCTCTCAATCTTGGCAATGCACAACTATCGCATACCAGCCTCAATTTGAAACTGCGACTGCCTCGCGCTCGGAGCAGTTGGTTCCTAGCATCTCGCTGGCGCAGCCATGGAGCAGGAGCCAGAACAGGTGAGAGTGGGGATGGACAGGTGGC
>BDCZ01000818.1:1533-19986 GCA_001662365.1 Chlamydomonas applanata
TCTTGTTTGCATACAGTAGTTTGGAAAGATCAGATGTCAGCCTGTGCACAAATTGTGGGTTGCACATATGTGAGTGACTTGCTGATGGGTGCATGCCATCGTTTTGCTTGTCACAGGTACGACGTGGGCGTGTTCACCAACTGCGCGAATGACGTGGAGACGTACTGCAAGGACCAGAAGACCAAGCTTCGCGGCAACGCGACCGTGCTCAAGTGCCTGGTCGAGAACTTCCGCTCGCTGGCTGAGCAGTGCCAGACAGAGATGAGCCGCGCGGTGCGCCTGGCGCTGTGGGACTACAAGCCCGGTGCCGCGTTCACAATGGCGTGTGATCAGGACGTGGAGACGCAGTGCCCCCGCGGCACGCGTGGCAAGTCGGCTGCCGTGTTCACCATCGGCGTGGTCGGTCGCTGCCTGTCTAAGTCGTTGGTGGAGGGGAAGCGGCTGCAGCCCAAGTGCCGCGACCTGGTGCTGGTGGCTGCGCCCAAGGACGCGCGCGCGTACTTCGAGTACCCCGAATCCACCAATGCCATTGTGACCAAGATCGCGGAGATGCAGAAGGTTGCTGGGCTGGAGGCCGTGCTGGTGGACCCCTATGCCCGTGACGGATCAACCGTGACGGTCACGGGCTGGGTCGCGCTCGCGTGCATCATCTCGCTCATCATTGTGGTCATTGGCGGCTCGTTCATGCTGTACAAGCGCTTTGTGGGCGCTGACAAGCCCCACACGCTGCACGTGAAGATGGGCGACGCATAGGCCGCTTTCGGAGCACTGCTGCCTGCACGCCAGGCGTGGGCCTTTGCCGTTGTGTGTAAACTGTGTGTGCGTTTCTCTGCCGTTTGTACATGTGGAAGCACGCGTGCAGGCAGTGCCTGACCACTTGCAAACCCACTGCACATCAGTGCAATCGTGGGTTGCAAAAGCACCCATGAACGGGTGCCGCAGCGTGCGGCGGGAGGGGAAGGGCCGTTGGTGTGTGCCCAGCATGCCGGCTACAGGCCTGGCAGCCCGCTTGTGCTGTGGACGCAGGCAAAACATTAGTGCTCAATTGTACATGGATATCATCCTGCTAGCAAGGTGGTTTTGTGTGGCCAAATGCCCATGCTGGTTTTGGGGTGATGCGCGTAGTGTATTTTTTGAGGAGGATGGGGCGCTTGAGGATGGGGAAGCTGCCGCTACAGACGGCGCGCAGTGCAGGAGTTGGCGCATTAGGATAACAGCCTGTCCTCTTCAGTGGAGGCGGCGTTAGCGAGGGGGACCTGTAACACATGAGAAAACTCGCTCTGCCGGCCATTGCTCGCATTCCGACTCTCCATGCTCAGAGCCCCAGCCCAGGCAGTGCCAGCATGTGCTCTGCAGGGGTTGTTCAGCGTGCAGCGGGTGTGGGGATGCAGTGTGCGGCTGTGCAGCTGTGTCATCTAGCAGTCACCCATACTGTATGTGTGGGGTGTGACCGGCCAGCTACAGTAAGAGCTGCTGCCCGATCTCGACCTTCTGCTGCTCAGGGCGACCTGTTTGCAGCTTCATCAAGATGGCGACCATGAAGCAGGGTAGGGCAGGCCAGGGGCTGTACACAGCCATCACCAGAACAGGATTCGGATATGCGACTGGTTGCGCATATGAACATCTCCAGCATGTTTGAGATCTGCCACATGCGTATACACCAACCTCAGACCTCTACTGGGTGGGCCTGCCACGTCCTCTGTTCGCAGGTGCTATGCGCACCATGAGCCGTTCCACCGTCAAGGTGTCTGCTGTGCAGTCCGCCCCCATGCCTCGCGCGCCCTCAGTGACTGGCGGGGTAAGGCCCTGTGTAGAAGCCTAAGGCACAGCCTTGTTGGAAATACGCAGAATCCCAGCTGCGTGCGGCTGCATATCAGTGGCGATGTGCACAACGTGTGTGCTGAGGGAGCTGTGGGTGGGGCTGAGCATCATGTTCTCCTGTTACTTGTACCCTGATTCTGCAGGTGAAGCGCGCCATGACCATGACGGAGAAGATCCTGGCCAATCGCTCTGACAACGGGTCAGTCAAGCCTGGTGACAACATCTGGACTCGCGTGGACAAGCTGATGACCCACGATGTTTGCGGCCCCGGCACCTTCGGCATCTTCCAGAAGGAGTTCGGCCCCAACGCCAAGGCGAGCGGCTGCACCATGATGCTACTGCGCATGGATCCATGACATGGATCCGCTGCGGCCGCGCATGCGAGCATGATGCATCGCGGGCCAGGAGCCTGCTACTGCAGTCATGGTGTTTAAAGGGCAGCGCAGTAGATGGGCTCAAGCGAGCCTGTGCACAGCACACGGGCGTTGCTCACAGCACATGCGCGCACAAGGGGGACATGGTACCATGTTCCGCACGAGGTGTGCCGCCCACCACCTCAGTCACCGTGGTCAACCCTGTTTGACCATGCAGGTGTGGGACAGTGAGCGCGTGGTTATCATCCCTGACCACTACATCTTCACCTCCGATGCCCGTGCCAACCGCAACGTGGACATCCTGCGGTGAGCCCTGCATGCTTGCATGCACGCGGCATGCGTGCATGGCCGCACAGGTGCATGGACATGCATGGCATGGAACAGGGTATGCAGAGGCAGGTTGTGCGGGGCACGCACAGCCAGTGCTGGGAGCAGGCAGCGGATATGCAGCACACAATCGAATGATCAGCACAGTCGAAGGCCTGCCGCTCGGCTTGGATGCAGCACCCAAGTGTTAATAGAGCAGTGACCCACGACCAGTGACCCACCACCACCATGAGGTCCGCACCCATGCAAGGCGTGCTAATGCTGAGGAGCACCAGCACCAGCCGCAGGGCAGTGGGGTTCAAGCCACCAGCACCAGCGCAGCAATGCATTTCGCATGGCATGCATGGGCGCAGGGCAGCGGCCGCCTGCCACACACAGCATGGCAGGTCACCTCACCTGCTGCGTCGTCTCGCTCAAATCCCTGTCATGAGCCATTCGTAAGAACAGTGGTTGACCATGGTATCTGCGTGCCTCGTGTGAATATGTACCCCCTGCAGTGAGATGGCTGCCAAGTACAACATCAAGTGAGTGGGCCTCAGCTGTACAGTGGAATTGGGCCATTAGTACAGACCTGGGTTGTAGCATGGGTGGGCCACTGTCAAGTAACTGGACGGTTGTCAGGGCCGGGGCTCAAAGTGCCCAGCGCAGGGATGTAGAGCAGCGTGCTGGCACATGTGGTGTGCCGGTGTGGGCATGCTCATTGCAGCGCCTTGTGTCCTTGTGTTCTGTCTCTTGAAGTGATTTGATATCGTGTGTCCTGCAATCTCTTTTTTTGCGTGCTGCATGATCATGCCTGCGCACTGCGTGACACTGCTGATGGTCACCTGGACTGTGCTGCACTGCTGTACTGCAGGTACTTCTATGACATCCAGGACCGCTCGAACTTCAAGGCCAACCCCGACTACAAGGGCGTGTGCCACGTGGCCCTGGCCCAGGTGTGTGGGCCCACCGGTGCTGCCTTTCCGCTGTGACCCTTGCTCATTTTGGGAGCAACTCTGAGCTCATGCAGGCCAGGGCGCTACCAGCTGCAGTCAAGCAACAGCCGCAGCCATAACCCAGCGCTAGCTTCGATGTCTGCAGCCACCGGGGTCCCACTCCTTGCAGCCATCACAGCCGCTGCTGCACCATGTGGAAGCAGTTGAGGCTTCCACATGGTGCAGCAGCGGCTGGGATGGTACGTGTGCACATGGCAGGCCACTGCCGTGCAAGCGACCAACCGCAGCCCTGCTGGTTGAACCTTTACATGCACAGTGCCCAGTGTGTTAGGACCTTGATAGAGGAAGGAGCAGCTACAGCTGAAGTGGCCACGTTCATCACATCTTTGCACGACCTTTGCACGATGTCTGCACATCCGCAGGAGGGCCACTGCAAGCCCGGTGAGGTGCTGTTCGGCACAGACTCCCACACCTGCAATGCCGGCGCGTTCGGCCAGTTTGCCACTGGGGTGGGCAACACCGATGCCGGCTTCATCCTGGGCACTGGCAAGCTGCTGATCAAGGTAGGTAGCCGCGGAGGACATTGTGAAGGGCGTGCGTTCCGCCAGTCATTTTTTGCCAGGTCCAGCTGTGGATTGGCTGTTGCCAGGCTACATCTGAACCTGGCAGAGACGACTGTAAGGAACGCGGGGGGCTGGGATCTGCCTTGTCATGGACGTGCTCAACTGCTCATGTCTGCCCTGGGATCAGAGCTTACGAGGCTGCACGCAAGCCCTGATACCCAACGCAGATGTAAGCACAAGTCAGCACACAGAATGCATCCCAGCACATGCGAGCTGCCGGCCTGTGGCCCCTACCCCTGACCCTATTCCCTAGCCAGAGAGTCCGGGCTCGGACTGTTCATCAATAGACAAGGGCGCACCGGCCGCTCACCAGTCCATCATTCCCTCAAGGAGGTGCTTGACATGCAGCAAATGGTGCCTCTCATGCTGTCCCTGCTGCTCGTCGCAGGTGCCCCCCACCATGCGCTTCATCATGGACGGCCAGATGCCTGAGTGGCTGCAGGCCAAGGATCTGATCCTGCAGATCATTGGCGAGATCAGCGTGGCGGGCGCCACGTACAAGGTGTGATCACGGAGCGGCAGATCTGGGCAGATCTGGCAGGGAACACAGATGTACCAGTCCTGGGGGGCACGGTACAGCATCACAGCAGAGCATACAGTCATGGTCATGGTTTGGCTCCACAGTGGCGTAATACATTTATAGAAAATGCATGCATGAGAGGCATGGCGATGGGGCAGGCACTGTTGGATGTAGGTCCATGGGTGGAGCTGCTCCATGTACAGTTCTCAGATCACGAGGGCAGTGTCAACCCGTGCACGCACGGGTAGTGCAGGATGTATTGTATGGCATGGACTCACACATGCCAACCAACCAACACCGATACAGCCCGGAGGGGCCTGGTGTATCACACACAGCACGCTTCGCGTGCACCGCCGGCAACTGCCCTACACTGGCATCTGCAAAGCAACTGAAACATATGTGCGGCATGTCGTGTGGCAGTCGTGAGGGATGATGCCTGCTAGCCTTCAACCCCCCTGTGTACCTGTGCTCCCGTCGCCTCACTATCCCCCGTGCTATTGCCCTCCCCTTTTTCAGGCCATGGAGTTTGCGGGCACTGCCATTGAGAGCATGAACATGGAGGAGCGCATGACGATCTGCAACATGGTGGTGGAGGCGGGCGGCAAGAACGGTGTGATCGCTCCTGACCAGACCACGTTTGACTACGTCAAGGCCCGCACCCAGGAGGCGTTTGAGCCAGTGTACTCAGATGCCAAGGCGTCCTACATCTCTGACTACCGGTGAGTCAGCATGGTGCCGGCATGCCTGGGATTCTATGCAGGGCCATCCTGACCTGCTGTTCCTGCTAACCTGCTGGTCTGGTGTTGGTCGAGTTGCTGTGGGTTATGCCAATCTATCAAACCGGTCTTCAGTTGCCGTGCCGATACTGGTACCATTTTTTGACGGTTTATACACCGGCCTGCAGTCATTGAAACATCACCATGTGCCCATGGGACCATGTGCCCATTTGCACCATGGGCCCATGCACCTGTGTTGTCCCCCCCCCTTTGGAACACACCTCCACCCACACACTCCACCCTCCTGTAGGTGGGACGTGTCCAAGCTTGAGCCAGTGGTGGCTGCCCCCCACTCCCCTGACAACCGCAAGCTGGCGCGCGAGTGCCACGACGTCAAGATCGACCGCGTATACATCGGCTCCTGCACAGGTGAGTCCGACCAGTATTGCACACATGTCAGACCAGCAGTGCACACGTGTCAGACCAGTAGTGTTGGCGCTTGGGTACAACCGTGCACATGTCAGACCAGCCGCAGGGCGGCGTGTACACCGGCTCCTGTACAGATGAGTGCGGCATAAATTTGAGTTTTAAGCGGCAGGTTCAGTGGCATGTTGGTGGGTGTACGGCTGTACGCATCAGGGCAGTTGAGGAAGGGGTATCTATGGGATGGCTTCTGGTGCGTGAGGATCTTCAAACAAGCGGCATACATCAATACATGTATGCTCTGTGTGCTTGGGTTGGACCTGTATGTCAAGTACGAGGGCAGCGAGGCGAGTTTGGTGCACCTGCCAAACATGTTGTTCAAACATCACACCCGGCATATCATCCCATCATGATAGGTTTGGTACATCAAAACATCACACCCGGCATAAAATCTCGCAGGTGGCAAGACGGAGGACTTCTGGGCAGCTGCCAAGCTGCTGCACCGTGCCAAGCGCCAGGTCAAGGTGCCCACGTACCTGGTGCCTGCCACACAGAAGGTGAGGCCCACCATGGCCATGTCCATACGTCCAGTGACAGCCAGAGACTCTTTGCTTTGCTGCATTACATGCTGAGGTTCACGGATCAGTGAGCGTCAACATGTACTGTAGCAAAAAAAAAAGTGTGTCAGGCTGTCGCTGTCACTAGTGGTGTGTGGCATGTGCCGTTCACTCTGCTGCTGAGCTGCTGATCTGCCGGCGCTATGGCCATGCTCAGCGCGGTTCCCCTTAGCAATCCACGCATTCCACTGTACCGTACTCCTCGAGGAGGCAGCGCCGCAGTCTCGAACTTTTTTACAACTCTGTGATGTGTGGCCGTGACATTGTGAGACCGTGTGACCGTGTGACATGTGATGTGTGACGTCACAGGTGTGGGCCGACGTGTACACGGTGCCCGTGCCCGGCTGCGACGGCAAGACGGCGGCAGAGATTTTTGAGGAGGCAGGCGCGGTGCAGCCCGCGGCCCCCTCGTGCGCGGCCTGCCTGGGCGGCCCCCGCGACACATTCGCGCGCATGAATGAGCCGGAGGTGTGTGGCGGCACTTGTCTTGCTGTGCACACCCATCAGCAGGCCCATCAGCGTAACAGTAAAAAGTAGTAAGCATGATGGCGGTGCACACAGATATGTATGCATCCCCCATGATGCCGATGTACAGTGAAGCCTGTACATGCATCATGACGCGTGGGTGCCTGCCACATGCCAGGGTCGCTGTGCAGTGCAGAATCCGTACGTACTCCAGCTGGGTTTGTTTGAGTTTCAAGAAGCCTGAACGTGGCCGTGTGGTGAACCATTGTCCCTTCTCGTCGCAGGTGTGCGTGTCAACCACCAACCGCAACTTCCCCGGCCGCATGGGCCACAAGGAGGGCCAGATCTACCTCGCATCTCCCTACACAGCTGCCGCGTCCGCCCTTGCGGGTCACGTGTGTGACCCCCGCGAGTACATGGCGTAAGCCGTGTGTACCGCTCGTACTGCATGTACCGCTGGTAGTGCGCTACTGCTGGTGTTGCTGGCAGCCGTCAAAGGGGCGAGCGTCACACTGTTGCTGAGTGCGCGAGCGGGGTGGGGGGCGCGCGGCGGCGAACACACCATGCGCGCAACCACCAGCTACTGCACGCTCTGATGTGCTGGCTTGAGAGGGTGGTGAGCGTTTCATTTTTTCGGGCTTGGTGGCGGCTCTTGAACCAAAGGGCACGGACGGCAGGCTTATGCGTTGGGGGTGGGCTGGTCAGGGAGCTGCAGAGCATGCCACCCAGCTGGCGAGTATAGCAGGCCGTGACACAAAGCCATGTGTGATCAGGCCGTGAGGGTTGTGTGCTTTTCCATGGTGTAAGCCATACTTTGCTGAACCTCGTCGTCCTCATCAGCGCTGGACGAGCACAGCACGTACGATTCCATCTAGATGCCCACGTGCGTGTGCTATGGCACAGCACTGCTGTACTGTCCTGTGGTGTCAGGTGGATGTCTGGGATGACACCAGCTTCTGGGAGCCCTGGGTGACCAGTTGACTGTTGAATGGCCCACACAGTACAGGTAGGCGCACGCAGTACAGGAGCAGTACAAGTAGTGTGCGCTTGTGAGGTGCACGACATCCGCCGACTGGGACGTCCACAGTTCTTCAAGGCGGGTCGAACCGGAGCGCGATGACATCATCACACTGTGGCTAGCACGTGCAGCAGTCGTTACATGTCGTTACATGCAGCCGCTGCGTGTTGCTGATGCAGCCCCCTCAACATTACTCAGGGCCAGGAATGGCGCCATAGCCAAACTTCCATGAGCCGGCAGTCTCGTGCAACAGTTTCTCTGTGCTCCCTCACCTCCCCCCACACCGCTCAAATCCCTCCATCCTCCTGTCCCTCCCTCCCTCCATGCACATGGCAAATCCTGTGCTATGAGGGAGAGCTTGTTACGCATACTGCCCTTTCTTGGCCCTCTTCCTCACAGTCCTGTCTGTGAGCCACCCGAAAGTACGGGGCGGACCACGCAAGCATTGACGAGCAAGTTCCTGCCGGCTGTCAACCCCCCCTCCTCTCCTGCTCAGTTGTCTCGCACTGCAGCCCCCCGCTGCTGAGTCAAACTGGTCAAAGTCATGGTCATATCCTGGTCATAGCCTGGTCAAACCTTTGCTGAGATCACGCCCGCCTCGACCATGTAGGGCACTTCTGCCGCCATCCATGGCGCCAGCCCCAGGCACAGCGCGTGGGCTATCCCAAAATGCGGGCTGCAGAACAGCAAGCAGACGGTGACAGGCGCAAAACATTCATCAGACACACCCTTGGGAAGGTGTGACACAAAGCACGCATTCACAGTACGATTAAATCCTGGTCCCACATGCATGCCACATTGCTGGGTATAGAAGCTCTGGCATGCTGATGGAGAGAGGCACAGCGGCTCGTCAGTGCTTATAAGCGCACACGGTGCAGCGTCAAGCGTCCCTGCCATCCTAGCATGCAAGCCAACGTGCCCGTGCTGCCATGCACATGACCCCCGCCATGCGGCGCCCATGTGGCATGCCCCACACACCTGTTCTTCGCCCACAGAGGCTTGAAGTGGATGGTGAGGCAGATCTTGCCTCCACGGTACATCTTGGCTGTTTTCCCCTCTAGCTCAGGCAGCTCAATTTCTGGAGCAACTGCTGGGTAGGTGGCTGGGATATCAAACTGGAAGTCGAACTCGTATTTGATTAGATTGTGGATGTACCAGCACTTGCCCGCCCAGCTTTGCCCGCCGTTCTTGGGCTCAATTGTGAACCAGTCCATGTCAGTGTCCTTGTTTAGCTGGATGTACTTGATGAGCGCAGTCAGCTCCTGCGCGTCCACAGGCATGCTTTGGAGTTAGCACTAAACGAGCGCTGTTTGGCATGCTAATAGATCACTATGGCAGCACGCCTGCAGCACGCATACCTCCTTTAAGCGAGCCTCCCACTTTTCCTTATCACGAGGACCTGCGTTGACGGTGAGCAGGGGGATCTTGCCCACCCGCTCCCGGGTTCCGACATCAAATGAATCTGCCATTTGTAGCAACTGAGATGGCAATTCTGGGCGCGGAGGCAGAACCTTGACATATGCGCAGAACCTTGGTATTTGTGTTTGTGGGACATCACACATTATACATACACACCGCGCAACCACACGAGAGCAGCTGAAAGCTGCTTGGCTGTGCCACGCATCAGTAATGGCCCCTACACCTCGATCCTACATCCAGTTGCGTCTTCGCGCATGAATACAAACGATACGTTGAAAATCACTTCGCCCTCCCACCCCCTCGGCCTGCCCCCTGCCCCGCCTGCCTGCCCTCTTGTCTGGCCTGTTGTCCTTGCCATAGGCTGGCCACGGACGCGGTTTACACCCCGAGCAGCCCCCCTTATCGCCGTAGTGCGAGCCTGCGCCGCTGCTGCCGCTTCTGCAACGCCTGCCGCCCACTGCTGGCCTCAGGCTCAAAGGGCCAGCTGGTGCCCAGTGCCGCGCGCAGCCGCGCAGACATGGCATGCGTGATGCCGTGCCCGGCGAGCGCCTGTATCGTGTCCTCCCTTGCTGTCGCTGCATCCAGGACCATGATTGACCCATCTGTGAACTCCAGGCGTAGCACAGGGGCTGGCGCGTGCACGCTCGTCCCTGCACCAAATGCCCCGCTGTCCACACCACCGTCTGTGCTGCTGGGATCACCAGAGCTGGTGCTGGTGCTGCCTGAGGTTGGGCATGGAGCTGGAGCCGGGTCAGGGCTGGTGGTGGCATTGACAACCAGGCGGGCGAGGTGTACCATGTTGAGCACAGGCTCGCCATTAACCCTGCGGCAACAAACCCCGAAGGTGGTGGTGAGAGAGAACGGCACACCAAGGTTTCAGCACATCCGGACACAGCAGCAGGGCAACAGACAGCGCCTGAGCATCCCAGCACATATAAAGATTCAAGCACAATGCAACCCATGCGGGCAGGGCCTGAACCCTTGATACGCCAAGATACAACATCATGGCACACAGCAAGCCACAAGCAAGCGCACAGGGGCAGGCGCCGGGCAGCCCCAAGGATTCTGCCGCTCACTTGGCCAGCCGCCGCATGGATGCCGGGCCACCAAGCTCTGCCCCATAGCCATCACCAGCTGGTGTACCCTCCAGCAGCTCAGAAACCATGATGACCTGCTCTCCACCAGACCGCTCGGGCAGCCCGTACTCAATGGCCGCCTGAACACCTAGGTACCCGGGTAGCCAGCCACGCAACCGCCTGTGCGTACACACAACGCAGCCTGTCAGACGCACAGACAGACAGGAGGCCAAGAGCGCTACTGGACAGCCACACAGCTGGCCAGACAGGCAGGCAGCAGCAACCAAGTGTGTTCTCACGTGTGTTGGCCCCTCTCCATCGGCATGGCAGAAGATGCATGCAACAACACACACGACATGTGAAGCATCACCGGGAGCAAACACACACGATACATTTGCATGCCAGGCCCGAGCATCGGCGTACGATGTTCCATATGACAAAGGCTTCCACCTTGCTGTGCAACTGTGTGCTGTTGTGCACTGCACCCACTTGTTGGGTGACTTGGGTGGCTCATACGTGTACATCAGTGGTACAGAGAACTGGAGCAGTACAAGTCCACCAACAATGAGGTACGCTGGCCGGCCGCCTCCAGGGCCTGCCCCCAGGCTGACTGGCAGGATGGGGGCAGGGTTGCGCAGCCTGCAGCACACATGCATGATGTAGGGTCAGGCACAGGCACAGGCTCAGGCTCAGGCTTGACGGTGTCAGGGCAAGTGTGAAAGGTGATACTGGAGTGTAAGAGGTTGCTTTATACTGGAGTGTTTGCTGGGGCCAGCGGCTGCATTGGCCGTCTTAGGTCAAACAAGTCCAAGCGCAGTGAACACACGCCACCAGAAGCAATTAAATGCGCAACCGCCTGGCAAAGCCTGGTGCGGCATCTTGGCGTCGGAGGCATCAGCGAGCTGCAAATTCCACACCGCCGTAAGCGCCGGAATGCAAAACCACCTGCGACCTACCTGGTCCAAGGCAACCCCCGCATCCCTGATTCCACTCACGTGAGCGTCACGCGCTGCTGCACCCCTGCCCGAAGCACCTCGGCCCCCAAAGTGTCCCCCACAAAGAGGGAGGACACCGCGTAGCCAAACAGCACGCGCTGCCGTGGCCGCAGCAGCACAGTCCCGTCACGTGCGAGCGTGTATCTGTACAAAATGCAGGTGGGGCCAGTGGTTGTGAATCTTCACTACATGCACTGTACGAACATGGCATGTGGAGGTTTGACAGCACAGTGTTTAACTGCACACAACAGCTGGCGCACGCACCCTCCCAGTGACAGCAGTACATCCCCTGGCTCGATTGCACCAGCAGCGGAAGCTGAAGGGTCCACGCAGCCGATGTAGATGCCTGCTTGTGGACAATGCACACATGTCAATGGTTTTGGCCAAGTTGGAGGTACTGAGTACAGCTCGCAGTACAGCCGACAGTACAGCTGGCTGACCAGCTGGCTGCTTGTGCTTAGTCAGCTTGCCCCATTCAACTGGGTTTGTACAGGGAGCGGGCCTGGGCCTAATCAGCTATGAGCCTTGGCAAGACACAGCTGCTGCCCAGATCACCACAGCCCATCACAGCCCACAGTACTGCCTTGTCACACCTGACTTTGCGTCCTTGCCCAGGCCCAGGTACTCAGCCATCGCGTCGTTCTCAATCGCCTGCCACCTCAGGCCAAGGTACGGCATACCCTCCAGCTGTAACAGCCCGCTACTGCCGGTACTGCCGCTACTGCCGGCACTGCCGGTACTGCCAGTCACCGGCTCCGGCTGAAAGCTATTAGTGCTGGAGGGGTTGGGGCCGACACTAGCTGATGCCACAGGTGCAGACACTTGCGTGCTGGCGGCGCTCCGGGCCCCGCGTGCAGGCCCCTTGCCACCCCGGCCCCGTCTGCTCTGCCCCCCAGCAGCCTGCTGTGCAGGTGCCGCGCTGCTGCTGCTGCTGCTGCTGCCGCTACTGCCGCTACTGCCGCTACTGCTGCTACTGCTGGCCTGCTTGGCGGCCTCTGCAGCCTGTGCCTCCTGCCGCGCACGTGCGCGATCATAGTCGGCCATGACATGCTGCAGCAGCAGGGCGGGCACCGCGTACCCCACATTCTCCAGTCCATCATCGTGCTGATGCTCGCCTGCACGGGACGGAGGTGGCAGCAGCAGGAGCGCGCAGCATTAGGGGCAGGGGCAGGAGCAGCGTTGGGGGCAGCGCAGCAGCGATATGGCGCAGCATGCACCCCAAAGTTACCGTGTTACATTTTACATGCAACTGCCAAGTACGAGGATTGGCTCCTCACACGGCCTCTTCATACGTGCTATGTGACCCAGGAAGTTGTTTCAAGAAGGAGACTTCCAGACGGAGGCCAGCCGCCTAGGATACAACAGTGTCCTGTGCATGAGCACACTCATCCGCCCTGTCCACAGCCAGCATGCAATGGGCCATGCAATGGTGCATGCTGCTGCCAGCATGCAACGTAATGCCTTTGCTTTTCACCCACCACGACTGCCTCCTCCGCTGCCATCATCATAGCCACCGCCTCCTGTATTGTCATCCTCCTCCCCACCGTCATCTCCTGCCCCTTCACCACCATAGGCATCCAGTCCATCTTCGTCGTACCTGCACGGTTGGTCAGTTTGTTAGCTGGTTGTTGGAGCAGGGCGGCACAAGCTGGATGCTGGGAGGCAGGCAGTCCAGCGCAGTTCGAGTGGGTTCCACTGTGGCCGCAATAAACTGAACGGACCCAGATGCAGAGTAGCGGAGCATGGGAGCCGGCCCCGGCCAAAAACAGCTGGAATTACGGTATACCGGCACGCAGACAATGCAGCAGCTACTGCTGACTTGAACCCACCGCTCCATCCAGGTCTGCGTAGTGAACTTTTGGAACGCCATGCCCACAACACGGCCGCTCTCATCGTACAGGGGACCACCCCATGACCCATTGTTCAGTGGGGCATCAACCTGCACACATGGAAGAGAGAAGGGGGAGCAGTGGGGGCAGGGTGGGTTGAGGTCGGTTGGGATGGGGTGGACATGAGTGGCAGGGTTTGCCAAGCTGAAGGGAGCATTCGACTGGCCAGGGTATGGGATTGCACGATTGTATGTATAGCGGTATCAATCTGCATGCCAGAAGCCCCTAACAGAGAAGGAAGAGCAACCCTTAGGATGAGACCAGATACGAGCGGTCAGAGTGATCATGCAGCATTGCAGGTAAAAAAAGAAAGAGTGGCGCGATGCAGGTGCGAAAGAGTGACGCAGCAGCCGCACCTGCAGCGCGAGCAGCATGCGGCCCGCATGGGAGTACTCCACGCTCTCCATGCGAGATACCACACCACTGGTGACCGCGAACGAATCACCACCGATGGGGAAGCCGGCGGCGCGCACGGGTGCCTGGGGTGCGGCCGTGAAGGCAGGTTGAGGGAGGGGGTTTCAGGGGCGGGTGGGTGGGAGAGAGGGGAGGTGTGAGGGGAGACAGAGCAGAGGCAGAGGCCTAGGAAGGGAGAGAGGAGGTTTGACCAGTAAAAGGAGGGAGGGAGGGGGGTGTAGAGTGATGTCATTTAGGGTGGTGTAGAGTGGTAGATTGATGTGCTGTGCACAAGCGGCCAGGAAGACAGCCACCCAGGCGTGTGGCGGCGGCTGCTTCATTCAGCCGGGCAGTGGTGTCATGAACCAAACCCAGAACCTCTTCAGCAGGCAGTGCCATGCAGTATGCACCCACCCACCCACCCCTGCCGCCCGCTCACCCACCCGCAGCATGGGCAGCGGCCCAAACTCCACAGGCACCATGCCTCGCCAAAAGCGTGGTGAGTGCACGGTCAGCAGCGCCACGTCCGCATCCACTGCAACTGCCACAACCACTGCTGTGTAGGGCGCGGGGTCGCCGATGCGCTCCACCTCGACCTGCAAGAAAGGTAGTTGGTTGCGTTTGGTTGGCTGGAGTTGATGTTCTTTATTCGCTTGCTTGGCAGGTTGGTTGGGTTACTTGGTTGGTTGGCGGTTGGGTCGTGCATGGCGCAGTTGGGGTTGTTGGTTTGTGTGGTGGTTGGAGAGATGGTGCTGGTGGTGTGCGTGAAGGGATGGCACTGGCTGCTTGACACTATGTGCCTTCCAAACCTGCACGGCTGCAGCACGGCGCCCCAAACCACGACGAAACACTCCTCACTAAAAAATCCAAAGAGTCCAAACCCTGCATCCTGGACCCAGCAGCCAGCCAGCCATCCGCTGGCCAACACCACATGACGCATGCACACACATACACACACATGGGGTCTCATAACCTGAGCATTGAATGTATGCAGCGGGGCCGGCGAGTGCCGCGCAATGAACGCGTATGTCCATGCTGCACCATGAACACGCGGGAGGATGAGCTGCACCTGATGCAGTGTGAATCGTATGCTGGGGTGCGTGCACGGTACAATGATCTGTGTGAGGGGTTGCCCCCAGCTCAGGAATGGAGTGATGCAGACATGCTTAAATTCATGAATTGCGGTAACGACAGGAGAGCCTGGAACAGGCTGGCTGACATGCTGATCAAGATGGACGCAAGCCGCACGGCCGCAATGGCCATTAACCAATAACAAACAGTTTTTGAAGCTACAAGCCTATAACGTATGTTGCTAATTCTGTCCCGCGGCAGGCATCTATGCGCCATGATGGGCGTACGATGTAACCAACACAAACGCACACACACGCACACACAGTTTTTTTTCTTGAATTGGAACCACGGATCCCAGCAACTGCTGGGAGGCTTATGCACCCATGAGGTGTACAGCCACACCACCCAACCCCCCCACACCCACACGCACGCACCTTGCGCGCAAACTCCACAGCGCCCGCCGTTGTCATGAGCAGGCGCCGCTCCGAGCACACCACAAAGGCAGTGGACTCGGACTGCCCGTCACTGCCACCCTCCCAGGGCCGCCGGTAGTTGGGGATGGCATGCAGTGTGTGCACCTGTGCCGCACCACACACCAGCCGACGGCATGGAAACAGTGAGATTGGATGGAAACAATCGGCATGGATGGAAACTATGGATGGAGGCAATGGATGGGTAACAAGTTCAAGCCATGGCATAGTTGGAGGCCATTGTCCTGGGGAGCCTCAGGTGGCTGTCCGTGACCACTGCGAATACTGTATTGCGCACACCCAATAGAAGAAGTACGGTACACACACGCTGTATGTGTGTGTGTTGGTTACATCGTACGCCCATCATGGCGCATAGGTGCCTGCCGCGAGACAGGATTAGCATGTAGTATGTACCACATGCTGCTCAGCAGGCGGGCGCGCTGCATGCGATGCTGTACCCATGCCTGTGGCAAGGCGCTGTGTAACCTCACCCTCACAGCCTGCCCCAGCATACACTGTCTGCGCACACGCTCCTCACACTGGCCCCAATCGCCCCAAATACCCCCTGCCCGCAAATGTTGTAAAAACAACGCCGTAAGCCACCTCGGGTCCCCACGCCCTGGCACGCTCTCCCCCCACCACAACACACCCATCCCTCCTTCATCCCACCTCACCTGTACCACCTGACGCATCATCAAACGGTAGTCCTCCCCATCAGCCCCATCCTCCCCCTCATCCTCCCCCTCATCCTCCCCCTCCTCCTCGTCGTACTCCTCCCCCTCCTCCCCCTCCTCCCCAGCTTCATCCTCCTCATCCGCAACCCACTGGGTTGCCTCTGCCAGCCGAGATGCTGGCCCTGCCTCGCCATCCTGTGCCATGCCTTCTCGGCTGCGTTCCTGCTTGCCCCGTGCACCTGCTTGTGCGCCTTTTGCTGCAGATAGAGAGCAGCCCACTGCTCTGTTGCATCGGGGCTGTGTGACTGACAAGGGTTGTGGTGCTCCTGCAGCTGAGAGATGGTAGCAGGGTGCACGGGCCGATCCATGAGTGATGCTCCATGTCGCCGCATGGCTTAGCATTCTCCATGCATGGGCTAGTGGCCAAGCCAATGAGGGCGACGCCCGTGGCGATGCCGAAAGCTGGGCCCTCAACATGCCGACCAGGAGCCCTGTAGGCGCGCGTCAACTAATCATTTTGACAGAGGATGCATCGCAGTCAGGATTGTGCCAGTAGACAGCACTTCTATACCCTGTATCGCTCACGTTCCTGCATGAATGGAGCACGGATGACAAAAAAACGCAATCTTAAATCGCGGTCACAGTTTGTAAGTTGATAAAGTCGTATCGCGCATACGTGGTGATAGTGGTGTGTAAAATAGTTTCAGGTTACTGGCTTATGTCCATGTATGTCTTGAAGCGTTCCTTTCAAACATCTGTGCGATGATCTGAGAACTTCAGGACTTAGGCGTCTTCAATTGGCATTTGCTTATTCAAATCTTTGATTTATCAGCAATGTCGGACGCTAAGCCATCTGTAGCAGCTGCAAAAGGGTTTCAGGAGTTCACCATCGTGCCTCCTGGGCCCATCCACCGAAACACCAAGCTGCTGCTGACACGCTTCATGCATGTGTGTGGCCAGTGGACACGGAAAGCTGCATGCGCGTGCCACAACCGCGTTCAACAGCATGCGGGCCTGCACTCAGCTGAATGTACTGCCAGTAGTGATCATGCAGTCCTCAGCCTTGGTGCCCCTGCTCCCCTGGCACCAACCCATCCCCATGCGCCGCTGCTGCAGACGCAACCCAAATTCTCAGAGGGGGGCGCCCAGTGGAAGCTGTATCCTGAAAAGGTCGCGGATGAAGCTCGCAGGCGTGCACTGGCACGGTGCGACCCAGCCTCCCTGCCAAACTCTTGCTTTGGCAAGCTCCTTGCTTTCAGCAACAGCTCGTCTTTCGTTTGGTGCCCAGCGCACATGTGTGTGCTGTATGGCCCCTGCAGTTGCTGTGGCTACTAGCCGGTTGCTGTGGCTGTCTACAAGCGAAATGTGGCAGCTATGGGGGGAATATCCAGGGGCAGTGAAATGGCAGGAGCCTGCATATGCACGCTCACATCTGGTCGACCACCTCCCGGCCTCTTGTGTGTGCTCTCAAACTTTCACACCCTCACACCTTCACACCCTCACACCTTCACACCTTCAGGAAGGGGCCGCCCGGGCCGCCCCCGCCCCAGACCTGGGCCTTGGAGCGGCGAGGGGAGGTAGTGCAGTGCGGGCAGCCAGATACCTCCATCACCAACGTCGTCCCAGTGATCAAAGGCAACCCTGCACAGGTCGGGGCCCAGAAGAAAGGGGCTGCGGCTGGTGCCAGACCGCTTGGGCGAGCAGCCACGGCAGCGGCTGTGGCGCCATCGGCCACCTCCGGGGTTGGCACGTCCAGTTCAGGTGCCGGGGGGTCAAACTACTTTGTGTTCATCAAGGCCCGATCAGGCAACACGATTACGGCGTACCCAGTGGACATGATCCTGAACTTCAGGCCACCCCCACGGTGTGTGCATCATGGGCCACGCTGCTGCCTTGCCACTGGGCTTATGTGTCTGGGGTCTGCTGAAACTGCTGTATGAACCGCTGTATTTCCTGCTGTACGAAGTGATTTGCATTGTCAGGTGTATGTATTCATTGCATGTAGCCACAGGCAAAATCCATGGTTCCTGTGGACACGAGTATTTCGGCTTCTGACTCTCTTGCAAGGCCGATGATGCTTAGATGGGCGCACATCGCTGAAGTCCCTATCTTTCCGCACTGGCGTCTTGCCCTCTCCCCCCTCCCTCCCTTCCTTCCACCCCCCCTTCTTTCCTCCTCGCCCTCCTTCCTCCTCACCTTCCTTCCTCTTTGCCCTCCTCGCCCTCCCCCACCCCAACCGCGTTGCAGGCGGGTGGCTGGCGGTGCCCTATCCCTGGAGGAGGCTGAGGCCGCAATGCGCGCGGCGCGGGAGGCTGAGGAAAGTGTGACACTGAAGCTGGTGCCACGCAGCGTCAAGGAAGCAGCTGAGAAGGAAGCGGGGGAGGCAGGCAAGGTGGGGAACATGGCGGGGAGCATGCCGGACGTGTTTCTCTGGGTTCGCCTTGTTTCGGCTTGTGTTGGCAGGCACAACGCTGTTTCAAAAAGCTCAACAGGGTGAAAAGTGCTAAAGTGCGCGCCGCCACCTCTCAGGACCTGGCGTCCACGATCGCGTCACTGTTTGGAGACGAGGAGGGTGGCGGGGATGACTTGGGCATCGCAGTGCCGGGGCGAAAGGTGCGCGGGGGGGG
>BDCZ01000821.1:3577-17639 GCA_001662365.1 Chlamydomonas applanata
CACTACACAGCACTATACCAACACGTAATAGCGGCGAGCACGCACCCCGCTGCATATTGGCGTCCGCCTGACGCATCTGCTGAGCAGTGAGAGGCACTCCCTCGGGGACGTGTGCCTGCAATTGAATGTGCAGTGGTCTCCATTCAAGCACCCATTCAAGCACCATTCAAACACCCACATAATATTAATAATAAACACGGTGTGTCACAGATGTGTCTGCATGCCAAACACCCACAGCAGCCATTCAAACACCCAGCAGCTGTGATCGGATTCCAAGCAGCCGTGTTCGACAGGCGTCAAGATCAAGATACAACTCGCGCTGTGTCGCAGTCCTTCGTGCATGGATGATTGAGAGCCAACCCCAGGCCCAGCCGCAGGCCAGCTGCACAAGCCTCTTGGCTGCAGGCCGCATGCAGCGGCCCTCACACATCCATCCTGCTACCCTTGCGCATGCCTAGGCTGGCGCAGACAAATGGTTGGTGATCGGCAGGCTGTGGTGCAGATCTGGAGAATGAAAACAGTCAAGACTTGGTGGGCTCCGGCAAGCAGATGTATCTGTGAAACGCTGTGGTTTTTTAAATTCATTGGAAATTCATTGAAATGCATTGAAAAATAAAACATTCCACAGCTGCCAACCCCTTACCTCACTGCGAGTGACCAGGTGAGCTAGGGCACGCCGCATGCCCTCAATGTCCAGCCCACGGGCGGGCGCAGGGTTGTAGTCAAACCTGCAGTCAAACGCCAGTCAAACATTGGTCAAAGGCTGGGTACGGGCACGCTTGCCGGCCAGCTACGCAGGCAGCTGACCCAAAGGAACAAGGACGCGATCACGGATACAAAAGGGACATCCACGCAAAGCAGCTCTTGCAGCTGTCAACATTGACGTGCAACAAGAGCAGATGTGGACGTGCATGGGGATGCATGACAACAATAACAATAATAACACGGGGATGCATGGATGCATGCACAGCAGCACTTGCAGCTGTCAAATGTGCATGGGGCGTACGTGGTCTCTTCGCGGCGGCTGCCCGTGGTGCGGGGTGCATGGCCCTGGGGAGCAGCGGCCGCATGGCCCTCAAATGCGACGCGCGGCGCAATGCGATCTGCACGGCACGGAGCGTGCAGCGATCACTGAGGAGCTGCAGTGCACACTGGGCACATCCGCGCGTACGTGCTTCTGCATGCATGCGAGGCTCATACATGGGGCGGCAGCTGCAGTACACACTGGCGTGGGCACATCCGTCCAGTTTGTGCTTCTGCATGTCAGGCCCATCCAGACATGGGGGATGGGAAAGCCAAGTGGCAATGCGCTGTGCCACCCAACATGCAGCGAAACCCAGGTTGGATGTAGGCGATGGTGTGCAGGATGTGCACATAAACCCAGCGGCAGGTTGGATGTAGGCGATGGTGTGCAGGATGTGGTGCACATCAAAGGAGAAGGGGCATGCATCCATGCCTCCACCCACTCACCTAGTCGCACCATGTCCTCATCACTGATGCTACTAGAAAAAGGAGCCGTGGGGGATGCCACTTCTTCTGGAGAGCTGCCCCCCATGGCAGATCCCCCAGCCCCTGCCCCCTCAGCACCGCCCTGCCCCTCTGCACGCCCAGACCCGCTGTCAGAATGCTGTTGAGACGTGGGGCATGGGGGGCTGTAGCCAGGAATGCCAGAAGTGGGACAGTCAGCAGTTGGGGACGCATGCAGCAGCCTGCAGAGAGCTGCGCCAACAGGGGCCGGCACGAGCAGCCCTGCGCGCCATGTCAGCGCACCCAGCAACCCACCTGCAGCGCAGGAACGTGTCAGTGTGTCTAGCGTTCGCACAGGGGAGGCAGCAAGCACAGGAGGGGTGGAGGGGATAACCGTCCATGATGCTGGGCGCCTGCTGGCTGCAGCCGCACCAAAAACCATCTATCAGCGACACACAGAAAGCACGGGCTGTGAGCAGCCTCGGCTACCACTCATGCTATGGAACGTGGCTGATGGCTGGTGCTGCCCCTGTTAGCGGAGGGCCCCAGCGCACACAGTTGGCACCACCCCCGTGTGCTGGACCTGAAACCCATGTGATCTGGCATGATCTGGGCACCCCAGCCTGTGATGCGCACCATGCCCAACTAGGGCTCTCGCCAGTGCAGCCATTGTGATGATGATCCACTGCTGGGTGCACTGCTGGTTGGTTTTGAGGAGTAAGATAAGATAAGGGACGCCTGTGAGGCATCAGGGAAGCAGTGACCTCACCCCAAAGTACAAACTGCTGAAATGCCGGTCGCGTGAGGCCAGATGACATGGAGGCTAACACATTTTGGCATGATCGTGCGCGCGTCTCTTGTGTCAGTGCGAATATCAGCATCAGGGCCGCACCTTGTCTGTTCTCACCATAAAAGCAATCATGTTAAAGTGCAACACAGGCACGCCGCCCTCCACCAGTGCCTGCTGCTTACATGCATGCATGTCATGCACGCCCTCAGCTCTCCCCCGTACATCCTCTTCCACATCCTCGTACTCAACACGCATGCCCCCCATACCCATACGCCATAGCGCGTCTACGGCTTGAATGCCATTGTTCACGCACCCGCTGCGTTCGTTAACATCCGAATCCCGCATGCAGCTGAGCTGCTTGAAAGCTGTAGTTGTTGCATGGTTGTCTGCCCCCCACACCCCACCCCCACCCTCCTCCCGCCCTACCCCACCATTGCTTAGCCGAGGCCCCACATGGTACGCGCAGGCTGCAGCCGTCACGCCCTTCGGCTTTCAACATATGCTTCCCTCCAGCCTGCTGCTGACTCTACTGCTTGCTTGACTGATGACAATGGCTTCCCTGCTGAAACAGGACGTTCCTTTTGCTTGTCTGGCAGCCCACGTCTTGAAGTACAGCCGCCAGCCATACCATAGCTCTCCTTGCTTGCTCTCATTTCTGTTGCTGACGCACCGTCAGGTCCAATGCTGCAGCATCCTCTGTGGTGGAAACGCTAGCAGCTGATCAGCTCTTCTTCATAAAAAAGGCACCTCCGCGGCCCTAGTTGTTGTTGTTGAAGTACCACCAGATGAAGATGAGGATGAGGATGGTGACAATGGGCATCACACCCATGCCCAGCCCTCTGTCCTCCTCCCCCACCCAGGGGAACTTCTTGCCTTCTAGGTCCTTCACCAAAGCAGCTCGCGCGTTACGGTTCGCGACCTGCACCACGGCAACGGCCCCAGCCACCAGCGTCAGTTTACAATCGTTACATGCGACACGGCCCGTGCCGCGGCAACACGAGTCGATCACATGTATGGTCCTGGACTAAGTGAGTTGTGGGTAGAGAGTGTAGGGGCGATGCGTGGCGAAAGGCACAACAAGTGTGGCGTTCACGTGTGATAGTGCCCTGGACTGCCGTACCCATAGCTGCAACGGCAAGACCGGCCTCTGGGCAGCAGCACCCCTGCACTTAACTTGTCAGTTGTACACATCTATCGATTGCCAAACGAGCTCTGTGTGCTGGATCCTGGGACCAACGACCACACGGCATGCACCAACGGAGCATGCACTGTACACACTAGGTCTTGTCGCCCTTCGGGTGCTTGAATCGCTCCAGACTGCCCCTTCGGCTTGCCACCCTTTGGGCGGCTGAGAAAACCGATCCCCCAGAATGGATCCATATACTGTTACGCACCGTGCCATCTGGGCGGATGATGACGAGCGTAGGGATGCCCAGCACTGCAGGCGCACAAAAAGCAGGCACACGCATCCTGTCAAACAAGCAAGCAGGTGCTACTGGCATTACAAGAACATCAAAGTCAAGCGCATCACACCAAGCACAAGCATGCTAGCATGAAAAGCTGCACTGCACAGGCACCAACGGCCGTGCTCCCGCCAGCCACCGTGATGGCCACACCACCCACCACCCAGCTGCCTGCCTCATGCACAGCCCGTCAGCCACCACAGCAACCATCCCATGGGTTGCAAAAGCAAGGTTGTCTGTGTGCACAGGTCAGCCTCCAGAGCTAGCTGTCTAACCAGCCATCCCTTTGCCCAGGCTAGGCTCCCGCTGCTGGGCCAGGCGACTGGCTGTACCTCCCTCAGATTATCCCTGACCAGACCGAGGTATTCAAAGAGAAAACCATCCCTGACCAGACCGAGTCATTCAAAGAGAAGACCATCCCTGACCAAACCGAGTCATTCAAAGAGAGCCATCCCTGGGCAGCTTTATATGTAAGCCGTGTTCCTGCTGTGTTATTACTATATTACTATTCAAGCCGTGTTCCTGCTGTGTTATGACTATCAATACTATATACTAGTACTCATAATGGTAGGCACGCGGCACGCACCCTGGAACTTGCGGCTCAGCCGTGCTCGGCGCTCTGCGTTGCCGTCCCATGCAAGTGTCAGCCCCGGTATGTTGTTCAGGTAGTAATCCTGCGCCAGTCCAAGCCCAGTAAAGTTGAGCAGAATTGGCACAGAGCAGGATGTCACGCCAGTACGACAGGCACCTTGCCTCAGAACCTTACTAGAATGAGAAAACGCAAATGCTGCCGAATGGATGTACTGTAATGCACTGGAAACACAGATGTGCTGTAGCGTGCAGATAAGGGCAGCAGGGACGCAACCAGGCGGAAACAGATTAGCAGTGTGCGGTGTAGGAGCAGGCACATGGGGGCAGAAGACTATACAGCAACACAGCAAGTGCTTGCGTGTGCCTGAGCCGGTGGCTGCAAGCCTGCTGCACAGCTGCGGCCACACCTCAAATTCGGCTTTCGAGTTATCCATGGATACAAAGACCACCTCCACGTCTCGCCCCTTGGCCAGTTGGGTGAGGTAGAACTGGCGCAGCACAGGGGTGAATGCACGGCAGGGCGGGCACTGCACGGCAGGTGCATGCATGTGCGCATGGGCGCGTAAAGCGCGTCGTGCCGTGAGCGGGATCGAATGAGAACGATGGCTCAGCAGATTGTGCCGTAGCATATGCATCGTGCATAAGGGTCTGCACATGGCAGGGGCCCGCGAGCACGCAGGCACAGGTTGGGTGTTGAGAGGTGTGAAAGTTCCATGTTGCATGGACACGTATGCTTGCCATGCACCCATGTGTACAGGGGTATAAGAGTCTGACAACCTGGACGCCCTGTCCTAGCCTTGAGCAGCCTCAATGTGACTTGCGACACAGGTGTGCACACCCACGAATCGCATATAATCGCAAGGCCCATACAAAGCAAAAGCGACGACGAGGAGGACACTGTGTTCAATACTACGCACCCAGTGCGCACTAAAGTACATGAGCACGTATTTGCCATCCAATCGCTCCTTGGTGTCGACAGTCTCAAACTGGTTGATCTTCTTGGCCTCAAGCTTTTCACCAAATAGCTCTACAAAACTAAACTTGGGTACATCCTCTGCTGCTGCCATGATGGACTGTACTGGATCGCCAGCAAGCTGTGTCTGAGACGCGGCTAAGGGGGGCGAGGTGTATATGATTGCCAGATGCTGCAAACGCAGCACCAAGTGTGGGCATGCACATGCGGACAGGCAACTGCTGAGCAGCTCTGCCCTAAAGCCCCAACCCAGAGATTCCAGAAGCCTCCTGGCGATCAGGCCATAAGCCGTGGCATTTTTTCTCAGCGCGTTGACATAACAGTTAATACAACAGACATCCCTCAGCCTCGATTCTAGTCAGTACCCACCACCATGAGCCTGCCCCAGTGGAAGGGGCTCTTTGACTGGAGCATTAAGTATCAGGATGGCACTACTCCTTCCACCTGGAACCCAAAAGACTACGACCCCGAGAAAATGAAATGGTGCGTGCGGCATGTTCATCATGTCACCAAACGCACCCATGCATGCAGCACGCATGTGCACATCCACGAGTGCAAACGGAGATGTTCAAGCTCCGTGCCTTGCACATAGCATGTCTCAGTCCATGCTGTGTGAGCATGGGGTATGGCTGGTACACTGGAACGATGTATTGGGAACAAGCGAAGTTGGAGTACTCGGTCAAGCCTCCAGGCCTGCAGATCCTGCATGGACTGCATGTGCACTCATGCACTTCCGCACAAACCTGTTGTATCTGGGGCACCTGACACAGCACATGCACGCCGCCACCATGTGAGCGCATCTGCCCATGTGCCCATGGCCGTGACATTGCCCCATGTCGCCCACCTGCCCATGGTGCACATGGCCATGAGACATGGCATATAAGATACCGCACACCTGCTCATGCACGCAGGCTGGAGGGAGTGCTGAAGCACTACATGCAGGATTTTGCTGCACGCATGCGCGCGATCAATGCGTCGCTGCAGACAGGCAAGCGCGTGGGGCCTGCCTCAAATGCAGAGGATGCCAGCGAGTCTGCAGGGCATGCAGAAGAGGCCAAGGAGGGCGAGCATTTGAGCTTGGAGGATAAGGAGGCACTGCTAGATGAGCTCATGGACATCGTGTCCTCAATTGACTTTGCACGAGGTGCGCGGCAGCAGGGCTGCATGGACACTGTGTGGCTGGGCCGTGAGCTTGCTTGCATGCGTGCTTGCATGCATGCGTGCTTGAATGCATGCGTGCATTGCGCTTGAAGCTGTGCTGGCTGTGTGCAGCTGGGTTTGTGTTGCTGGCGAGCACGCGTAAGCTTGCTGCCAGCAGTGCGCCCAACATGCATGCCCCTCTGCTTGGGCCGCATGCATGCCACACCACAACGGCTCATACATGGGCATGCCGGGCGCTTCGGTAGCATTCGCAGCACCCAGCCGGCCCCATACGAAATGCACGCACCCCATCCCTGCCCCTCAACCCCCACTTGCAGACCTGCACAAGATCGGGGGCCTGCCCACTCTTCTTGACATCCTAGACAGTGACCTCCCCTCCCTGCGCTGGCGTGCGGCTGAAGTGGCGGCGACGTGCATGCAGAACAACCCGCCAGTGCAAAAGGTGCGTGCGTGTGACGGCTGCAGCTACAACCCGCCTGAAATAATAATAATAATAGTAATAATAAGAATAATAATAAGAATAATAATGATAATAATAATAATACTCATAATAGTAATAATAATAGTAATAGTAATAATAATAATAATAATAATAATAATAATAATAATAATAATAATAATAATAATAATAATAATAGTAATAATAATAATAATAATAACACGGCGTGTCACAACCCGCCTGTGCTACGGCGTTATTGGCAGTACGCAGCCAGAACTGGAAGCACGCAGCCAGAGCTGGCAGTACACAGCATGCCGGTGATGTGCATTGCAACGGCAGGTGTGACTCAGTGGGGGTGAGGAGGATGGATGATGCGGGTCCCAGTCCCTTCCTGATTTCTGTGCTCATGCCGGCGACTCATTGCTGGCCCTGCAACTTGACAGACTTTAATTGCATGTCATGTGCTGCGATCCAGCACTGGCACGCAGTCACCCCTCTGGAATGCCACCTTCTAAATCGTTCACCACGCGTCAGTCCATTGTGTGACTGCAATGCTTTTCAAACGCGTGCCGAAACGCCCGCTGATGCTGCTTCATGTCAGTGTAGTACATAACACATTCCGGTCGGTCCTGCTTTGATCTGGATTCACCCGCAGTGGTTCATGGATGGCGGCGTGCTGCCGCGCATCTTGGCGCTGCTGGATGAGTCACATGAAGGAGAGCCATGGGCCACCCTGCGCGTTAAGGTGCGCCATGCGCCGTGCATCCTGCGCCACGCGCCATGCGCCATGCGCCGTCAGCCATGCGCCGTCCGCCGTGCGTGCTGTTCGCCACTGGCCGCTTGCGCTGCTTGGCTGCACTCGCCTGCTGTGTACTGCATCTGGGGCAGAATACAGCGACTGGGACGTGCTAGCCGGGGCAGACCTGGTATACAGAATAGTTTTGAGTGGATCTCTGTGCTGCAGATCCTTAGGCAGATAACTGGACCAATCACTCAAGGTCACCTCAAGCTCAATTGCAGGCACTTTAGCTCCTTCTTGCCAGCATACTGCTCTGTCTGTTGCATCATGAGCGCAGGGCCTGCTGGCCGCGTCAGCGCTCGTGAGGCACTACAACCCGGGCCTGGAGGCGGTACGGCTGGCGGGTGGCCTCAGCCGTCTCGCCAGGCTGGCGGCAGACCCCGAGCGCCGCGTGCACAGGTGCGAGATCTTACATGGAACTTAAAGAAATTTTATCAAGCGGGGGATCATGGGCCAAAAACGGGGGTCTCACGCCAGATGTTAAATCTCCATGGTCCCCTCATTTCTCATACCTAACAAACATAGTTTTGGAAAGCATATTCAACCCTCTATCCAACCATGTCGTTGTCAGGTATAAGAAAGGGTTTAGGGTTTAAGATAGGGTTTAGGGTTTCTCATAAAGTCGCTGTGTGTCACCTTCAAAGGCGGGTCGCTTGGGACGCGACCAGGGCACGTTCAGTGGTGCGGGACCGAGTCATACTATCATAAGGACGCGCTGGGTAACATCAGCTTGCAACCCCCCCATGATTCCCCCCCCCCGGAATTTTATCGAATTCTACTGAATTCTATTGAACTGTGCTGAACTATACCACCCGTGTTATGGTTCTTCTACCACCAGTGCATGTCTCGATGCACTGTGATAAACACTTTGCTGCGTGGTCCAGTGATGCTGTGGAAGTAGTATGGTGGAAGCTGATGGCGTCCATGGCCTTGTGGTATGGCCTGACAGGCTCTTGGTAGATGCGTCACGACCAGCATTATTCAGCTGCAAGAAGCGCAGGCTGATTGACAACTCGCCCACCTCTGTCGACCATTTTTTGCCCTTGCAGGAAAGCTCTCACGCTTCTGCAGTACTGTGTGTCACACCACCGGCCGGATGCCAAGGCAGTACTGGCATTTGATGTACTGCCATCTGTACTGCGCGTGCTGTCTGACACGGATGAGGCTGGCAGTGATGCGCGGACCTCTGCTTTGGGACTGCTGGTGGAGATGGCATACGAAGGGTCCACGTGGGCAGCGTTGAAAGAGTGAGGGCATAATCAAATGCAGTGGGAGCAGTTCGCGCTGCCTATGCTTGGAATCCCAGTAACACTACACATGGCTTGCCGTGAACTGCTCCGCCTCGTGCCCTGAGCTCACGAGTTCTGCGTGATGCACCAAAGGAGTTGTTGCTTTGTCTTTCCTGTTGTGACTTACCCGTGGCCTTCCACTAAGAAGACCTCGCACCCCATGTCATTAAATGCTCGCAGGAACAACCAGCTGCACGGCACGCTGCAGCAGCTGGCGTGCACGCATGCCGAGCTCAAGGGGGATGACGCAGACGCCATGCGCGAAGAGATCGACGCATGCGCTGCCCTGCAGCGCATGCTGTCAGCTGCCCAGCCACCCAACGCGCCGGCCCCTGTCAGCGACCATATTGATGTTGGGTATGACCAGGGGCATGGGGATCCCTTGACCATGTCAGTGAACCAGCCAGGGGACCAGGGGGAGGCTGCAACATGCCCAGGGGTGGCTACTGCTATCACAGCAGTGGGGGAGCACGGGGCAGGGAGCAGGCAAGGGAGTATGCCACTGGGGCTGCCAGCACCGTGAGACCCCAAAGGGGATAGTGTTGAGAGCAATTGTAGGCAAACCAGGCAACTTGAGCTACTGCGGCCGTGCGGGAGTTGCGTCAGCAGATGTTGCAAGTTGGTGCAGAATCCCATCTTTCTGCACGCCACGTTCCAGGTGCTTGAATGAGGATGACAAGCGCTTGCACTGACGTCAACAGGCCCAGTGTAACGCGGGCATCACACACGGACCGCCTGACGGTTACACGGGCATCGCACATGTCCTGCTGCAGTACAAGAGAGATCAGTGCAGCAGGCATGCGCAGGAGCGTGATGGAGTAACAACATTCGAAATGGATAGGATACGCGAGTACTCGGCCGATGAGCGGATCGACCTGCCTCCTCCAGGGCAGGTGCCGTTTGGTGAGCTGTTTGCCTCGGGCGTGAGGGGTGGCTCTGATGGTTCTGACGATGAAGACGACGGGTGGGAGATGACGCATCGAATGGCGTACAGGCTCTACTCCCAGGCAGTACTCCAAGCAGACGAAATCGATGAGGCTAGCAGGGAGGACGTCGCCGACTGGGCTCTGGAATTGCCCCCAGTTGCCCGGTCATACTTCAGAAAGAAGGCATGGAGGCGTGCCTTCGCGCAATGCTTCCGGAGATTAGCTGCGAGGCTGCGGCAGGTTAGTTCTGGGCGCACGCCCACTAACACAGCATGCACAGCATGTTGCACGCACATGCAAGCTTGCAAGCCCACGCCATGTGCGCCTTTCCACTGACTGCTGCAGGGACAGTGGCCGAAGCCCAATTGTACAGGTGAAGAGATGGCCATCCACATCCTGTTCACCCGTGCTGAAGATGGGCGGTTTCTGGACACTGATGAGGACGAGATTGAACGGCTGCCTGAGGCGGATGGGGATGACGATTGGGAGATGGCACGTGAAGTTATGCTGGAGGATGAGGATGGTGCGCCGCTTGTTTATGTAATTAGAGTGTCAGGGTTTATGGCCTCCAGCTGGGCACACCTACTCTGCAGCCTTGCAGGCACCACCTAGAGCCTGCTCATGCCACAGCGCACATGTGTTCTTGCCAACCCAGCGGCTGGGCGCCGAAACACAACATGCTCTGCACGAGCACAACCTTATGCACTACACAACTTGCGAACAAGCAGCAGCAACTCAGCCAGAATCACCTGCACGGCTGCAGTGCATAATGTGACTTTGTGTTGGTGAGCTGGCCTGATAACCCTGTGTGTGGACCTACCCGTTATCAACCTGGATGCAGTTCTAATGCTGTTCCAAGAGGATGCGAGTGAGGCCATCCTGAAGAACCCACAAGACAACCCATTTTTAATGATGATGGACTTTGCATACCTCCATCCAAAGGACTGGTTCATTAGCTTCCAGCCGCACTTTATGGGCAACCACCTGCCAGGTCAGCACATTTGTTGGTTGGGGGCTGCCACCATTCTGTTTAGCCGTCGCCACTTTTTCACGCAAGCAGCACTTAGCCTACAGCTGCACTGCTTGCTTGCGTCGTGAGTGGGCTTGTCAACCAAGGATAACCATGCTTGCTGATCCAGTCGTACCGCAGCCTGGATCAATGCAAGCAATCGTGTGCACCTGATCATACAGTCAAACCACACACACACAGGTTATGACCCGGACCATGAGGAGCAGGAGCAGGAGGAGCAGGAGCAGCAGCCACAGCAGCGAGCACAAGAGGTCCCACAGGAGCCTGAGCCTGCTGCTGGGAAGAAGCGCCGGCGGGGTCAGGCCACGGACACCCCTGCTGCTGCCCCTGCTGCTGCGCCTGCTACTGCGCCTGCTGCCGCACCTGCTGCTGCCCCTGCTGCTGCCCCTGCTGCTGAGCCTGCTGTCGCGCCTGGGGCTGCCAAGCGTGGTGCTGCCGCAGGCGACGCTGCAAGGGGTGGTGCTGCCGCTAAGGGCGCTGCTGCCGCGGGCAAGCATGTGAAGCAGGAGCAGCAGGAGGAGGCTGCACCCCTGGGTGTGCAGCAGGCAGGGACGGGGGCAGGGGCGGGGGCAGGGTCGCGGCGCGTTACTCGTAAGCCTCGACCAGCGGCTGCTATGCAAGCTGAAGGAGTTGACAATGGTGCTGCAAACGTTGCTGGCAGCAGTGTCGCGAATGGCGCTTGCAACGGTACTGTTGAGCACTCCAGGGAGGTTGCGCGTAGGGAGGCTGCGCGGCAGGCTGTGGCGGCCATACATGAGGTGGCGCGCAAGGCAGTGGAAGCGATCGAGGCGGTGACCAGTGCTGCGCTGCGCGCGCTTGAGCAGGATGGATGAATGAGGCCGGTGCTGAAGAATAAGCTGAGCGACAGCTAAGCCGTGCATGGCAATGGAGGCCATCGAGGCGGTGGCCATAGGCTCTCTGTTTGTTCTGTAGCTGCACGCTGGCTGGCTGCTTGTATAGGTGGTGAACACAAGCAAAAGGGGACTGCACAGTTGTGGCCTGAGGTTTGCGTGCGTTGAACAGGTTACATGGTACATGGCCCTGTACATTATATGGCCACCGTGAGCACAGTTGAATAAGTGAGTGGCATGCAGGCCATCAGCCATGAAGCACGCCACCTGGAAAAGAGAATGGCAGGAGTGCGGCCTGATGACGCAGCGCATGATGGTGCAGTTTGTGAAAGGCTGCTTGAATGTGCTCATAATGTGTATGGTGCGGGCTGGGAAGTCAGGCGCGAGAACATTGTTGCTGTCATCTAAAGGAAGAGAGACGGCCAGCGGCTCATCGCGGGTTGAAAGCCCATGCAACATGAAAGCTGACGTGCAATAACAACAAAAACAACAACAAAACAACAACTACAACAAAAGCTGACGTCCATGAACCATGAACCCTTGTAACAGATTTAAGCTGGAGCCTGTAGCATATCTGCCTGTGGCTTGAGGTTTGGCTGAAGAATGGGGCAGGTCTTGCACAGCATGAGGCGCTGCAGGCTGACAGTGGGTATCGGGTACATGGTAGCATTACAAGTTGCAGACTTGAGGCTGACCAGTGCGTGCACATCTTCCTGTTGCCATGCAAGACTGGCAGTGGCTCGCCGCAGTAACCCGGCATGTGCCTTGAAAGTGTGCAGGCCCCGGGCCCAGCAAGGCATACCCCTTTCCAGCAACTGTGCATTGTCTCTGGCAGCCGCATGAATGAAAGAAATGAGAAGTACAAACCAGGGACTGCTGGTGGAAACCACGCCCATTGGGGCCACATGTATGCAGTAGGGTTGTATGTAGGCCTGTTCGGCAGGTGGGCAGCATGCCCGGCACACAGCACTGCTATGAACAGAACCAGCCCATGAATCAGTTGTCCAACGGTCAGCAGTCCCAAGTCCACAACACCAGGCCCCATCACATTTTGCATTTAAACAGGCACATCATCACAGGATAAATCCCAGTGCTGGCCATGCAAGCACATGTGCAACCCCATCCCATCAAAACCGCTGCTGATCTGGTTGATGGTCACACCGTCCGTCCTCCGTGGCAGCAGCAGGCAATACAGACGTGCAGTACAGGTAGTTGACCTACCCCCCGTTGATCCCCCACCCCACTTACCCGCCCTTCCTGTTCCATAGGAGGTGGCAAGCGACTCATCACAAGTCGATGGACACAACACCGAAAACGACTCAGAGTGGGTGTATGCCCTCGGTGTATGCCCTATGAAGACCAGCTCCAAACCCCGGGCTGGCCGAGCAGAGCCATGTGCAGCTCACATGTGTATGTATAGCCATGCCCTGTCTCTGGCCGATAGGCCTGCTGCTTTGGGGCTTGCTGGCCCAGTGCTTGGCTCACAGTCAGCTTACAATGGGTGCTGGCCGGCCGATGACAGCGACCCCCGATGCTTTGCAGCGCGCTCAAAGAGCGCGTGCCCAGGCGCCAGAGGCATGCACACCAAACGACGATCCCGGCGGTAAAATCACTGCTGTACTGCTGGAGATCATGCACGTACTGCCGGACACCGTACGCCTGTACTGCCTGCCCTACTGGCTGTAGATGCCAGGGCGGGGTGAGGAGGCTGGGTTGGCAGCCATCTGAGTGACGTACGGCGTGCCCTGTGCAGTACACAGGGTGTGCAGTACAAAAGAGTGTCGATGCGGCAGCAGCACGACATGACGAGGCTCCGTCCAGTGCGCAGTCCCCGCATATGACATCTACTATTGAACGCCTGATAGCTGACTCCTACTATGGGACGCCTGTGGCGCATGGCATTTGACGCCCACTGCGCACATTACAGCACACCCCTCTAAGTGACACACACCCTGCACACTCACAACAAACAAATAATAATAATAATAATAATAATAATAATAATAATAATAATAATAATAATAATAATAATAATAATAATAGCACGGCGTACAACAAGTACACCCACACCTTTTGCTGCGCTGCCGTGTAGTACGCGGCGTGCTGCGCGTTGATGACGTGTGCATAGCGCGCGGCCCAGCCGTAGTCGTCCATGGCCACCGCGGTGGAGCGCTGCACACATCCACGGGTGCAGGACAGGATGTGGCATGAGCACGCAGGCGGGGCGGCGCGGCGGGTGTTCCAATTGCCGATTTGCTTGGTTTGGGGGGGGGGGGGGGGTTT